>PVKM010010115.1:0-35567 GCA_004027735.1 Carollia perspicillata | reverse complement strand
CACACCAAGGCACATCATAGTTACATTAGCCAAGATTAAAATGGAGAGAATTCTACAAGCAGCAAGAGATAAGGGGATGGTTCCCTACAAAGGAGTTCCCGTCAGACTGTCAGGCGATTTCTCAAAAGAGAACTTACAGGCAAGAAAGGGCTGGAAAGAAGTATTCCAAGTCATGAAACACAAGGACCTACATTCAAGACTGCTCTATCCAGCAAAACTTTCATTCAGAATGGATGGGCAGATAAAGTGCTTCTCAGATAAGATCAAGTTCAAGGAGTTCATCATCACCAAGCCCTTACTATATGAAATTTTAAAGGGACTTACCTAAGAAAAAGAAGATAAAAATATGAACAGTTAAAGGGCAGCAAATTTACAGTTATTAACATCCACGCCTAAAACAAAAGCAGACTAAGCGGTCACCTAAAACAGGAGCAGAGCCACAGAAATGGAGGTCACATGGAAGGTTAGCAACAGGGGAGTGGGTGGAGAGGGTGGGGAGAAGGTACAGGGAATAAGTAGCATAGATAGTGGGGAGAAAATAGACAGGGAGAGGGCAAGAGTAGTGTGGGAAATGTAGAAGCTAAAGAACTTATGATACATGGACATGAACTAAAGAGGGGGAGTGTGGGTGGGAGAGGGTGTGCAGGGGGGAGGGGAATGAAGGGGGAAATAGGAGAACTGTAATGGCATAATCAATAATATATATATATTAAAAAATGAGGTAAAAAATAAATAAACATAACATGTCACATAAACAAAAGGAAAGATAGAAACCACGTGATCATATCAATAGATGCTGATAAAGCATTTGATAAAGTACAGCATCCATTTATGATAAAAACACTCAGTAAAGTGGGAGTAGAGAGAACATACCTCAAAATAATAAAGGCCATATGCAAGAAACCTACAGCTAACATCATACACAACAAGCAAAAAGTAAAATCCTTCCCAATAGGATCAGGCACAAGAGAAGGATGTCTTCTTTCACTACTTCTATTCAACATAAAATTGGACATTCTAGCCACAGCAACAGACAAGAAAAAATAAATAAAAGGCATCCAAATTGGAAAGGGAGAAATAAAACTGTTGTTGTTTGCAGATATCAATGATAGTATATGTATAAAACCATATAGACTCCACTAAAAAAACTACTTGACCTAATAAATGAATTTGACAAAGTAGCAGGACACAAAGTCAGCTTTCAGAAATTGAAGGCATTATTGTACACCATCAATGAAATATCTAATACAGAAATTAGGGAAAAACCCCATTCTCCATAGAAACAAAAAAAAATAAAATAAAATACTTTGGAATAAACTTAACCAAGGAGGTAAAAGACTCGTATTCAAAAAACTGCAGAACAATGAAGAAAAAATTAAGGAAGACACAAAATAATGGAAGTGTATACTCCGTTCATGTATTGGATGAATTAACATCATTAAAATGCCCAGTACCCAAAGCAATCTATAGATTTTAATGCAATCTCTATCAAAATATCAATCACATATTTCACAACTTTAGAACAAATATTTCAAAAAATTATATCAAACTATAAACACCCCCAAGTAGCCCCAGTGATTTTGAAAAAGAAGAACAAAGTAAGATGTAAAACTATATCACGAGGCCACTGTAATCAAAACAGTCTGGTACTGGCATAAGAGCAGACACCTGGATCTGTGGAACAGAACAGAGAGCTTAGAAATAAATCCATGAATCTATGGTCAATTAATATTCAATAAAGAGAGTAAGGGCATAAAATAGAGTAAAAATAGCCTCTTCAATAAATGGTGTTGGGAGATTTGGAAAAATACATGCAAAAATATGAAACAGGAAGACCAACTTTCACCATACACCAAAATAAACTCAATATTGATAAAACACTTAAATATAAGTCATGACACTATAAAAGTCCTAGAGGAGAACATAGGCATTAAAATGTCATATATCCTGTGTAGCAATATCTTCACTGACACCTCCTAGGCAAGGGAAATATAGGAAAGAATCAACAAATATAACTCCACTAAAAATTATCTGCACAGCTAAAGAAAACATCAGCAAAATGGAAAGGTATGTAACTGTATGGGAAAACATATTTGCCAACTATACCCTGGACAAGGGTTTGATCTCCAAAACATATAGAGAACTCCCTGGACTCCACACCAAGAAGACAGACAATCAAATTAAAAATGTGCACAGGACTTGAATAGAACCTCCTCCAAAGAAAACATTCATATGCCTGTGCCATCAGAGAAATGCAAATTAAAGCCACATTGAGATACAATTCACACAAGTCAGAGTGACCATCATTAACAAATCAATGATAAGTGCTGGTGAGGATGTGGGGAAAAGGGAGCCATTGCGCATTGTTGGTAGGAATGCATACTGGTAGAACCACTGTGGAAACCACTGTGAAATTTCCTAATATATATATGAAACTACCTCTTGAACCAGTATTTCCACTGCTGGAACTATACCCAAAGAATCCTGAAACAACAATTCAAAATAACCTATGCATCCCAATGTTCATAGCAGCATTATTTGCAGTATTCAATTACTGGAAACAGCCCAAGTGCCCACCAGTAAATTAGTAGATCAAAAAACTTTAGTGCATTTATACAGTATAATACTATGCAGCAGAAATAAAGAAGGAACTCCTACCTTTTGAGATACTATGGATGGAACTGTAGAGTATTATGCTAAGTGAAATAAGCCAGGTGGTGAAAGACAAATACCATATGATTTCACCTATAATTGTAACCTGATGAACAAAACAGACAAAGATCAAAATAGAACCAGAGGCATGGTAATTGTAGAGAATAAAGAAAACATTCATAGGGCGTTAGTGTTAACAAAATTAGCTTAGGAAAGCCAAAACCGCTAGCCGTGCTAATCTTTAGACTTGTGTGCTAGGAAGATAAGAGAGGCAGGGTGAACAGAACGACCTAGCAGATAGCCAACTGGCCAGTTGCCCCAGCCTTCTGATCACGAGCCTCTCCGACCAATTGCTAAAGAAAGCACAGGCCTAGCGTGGGTAGTCCAGCCAACCACAGGACTGTCCACGCGCTGAACATGCAGTCCCGCTGCCAATAGCTTCCATAAAAACCCTAGCTGTGAGCATTAGCGACACAACTCTCATTTGCAGCTCTAAGGAGCACTGTGTCTCTGGAGAGTTCGCCCCTGTGCAGGTAAAGCTTTGGCCAATAAAGTAACATCTTTGAAGCCCTGAAAGTCTCCAACGTTTGTTCTCACAACTGATGGATGTAATAGTAATAAAGAACAAGCTAACAGTGACCAGAGGGAGTGGGGGAGAAGGAAAATGAGGGGAAGAAGGAGAGAGTCTACCAAGGGAACATATGTAAAGGACACATGCTAATGGATGACAGTTTGGGAATTGAAGGAGCAGTGTTGGGGACAGTAGATGGGGCAGGGGAGAGCAACGGGGGGAAAATTGAGATAACTGCTATTGAACAATTTTTTTAAAAGATTGCTGTTTATGTGCGGGGCCTTTTGTGGTTCCAAATAAATTTTTGATATATTTGGTCTAGCTCTATGAAATATGTCACTAGAATCCTTATAGGAACTGTGTTGAATCTATAGATTGCTCTGAATTATATGGACATATTAATGACATTAATTTTTCTAACCATGACACAGTATGTGCTTCCACTTATTTTTATCTTCTTCAATTTCTCTCTTCATTGCCTTATAATTTTCCAAGTATATATCATTTACACCCTTGGTTAGATTTATTCCCAGGTATGTTATTCTTTTTGAAACAATTGTGAATACAATTGTTTTCTTAATTTCCCATTATGATTGTTCATTATTAGCATGTAAAATGCAACTGATTTCTGGATATTAATTTTGTATACTGCTACATTGCTGAATTCATTAATCTGTTCTAGTGGTTTCTTGGTAGATTTTTTAGAGTTTTCCATGTACAGTATCATGTCATCTACAAATAAAGACAGTTTTACTTCTTTCTTTCTAAGTTGGATGTCTTTTATTTATTCCTCTTTTTTGTTGGCTATGGCTAGGACTTCCAAAACTATGTCAAATAGGAGAAAGAACGCAAGTATCCCCGTCTGTCTTGTTCCTGATATTAAGGAGAATATTGTCATTTTTGCCTGGTTAGTATGATGCTGGCAGTGGGTTTGTCATATATAGCCTTTATTATGTTTAAGAATGTTCCCTCTATTCCTATTTCATTGAGAGTTTTTATAATAAGTTGGTCCTAGATTTTATCAAATGGTTTTTCTATATCTATTGATGTGATTTTGTGGTTTTTATCCTTCATTTCGTTTATGTGGTGAATCACATTTATGGACTTGTGAATACTGTACCAAGTTTGCATACTAAGTGGTTCAAGAATAAATACCCACTTGTTCATAATATATGATCTTTTTCATGCATTGTTGTATTCAGTTTGCTTCTGTTTTATTGAGGATTTTAGCATGTCTGTTCATCAGGGATATTGGCCTATAATTTTCTCTCTTTTTTTTTTGTAGTGTCTTTATCTAGTTTTGGAGTTAGGATAATGCTAGCCTTATAAAATTACTTGGGAGTTTAATCCCTATTGAATTTTTAAAATTAGTCTGAGAAGGAGAGTTATTTGTCCTTCTCAGAAAGTTTTGTAAAATTCACTTGTGAAGCTGTCCAATTCAGGGCTACTGATTGTGAGAGGCTTTTTATTATTATTATTATTACTCTTTCAATGTCATGGGGTGCAATTTGTCTATTCAGAGTCTCTTATTCTTCCTGATTTAGTTTTGGGAAAATTTATGTTTCTAGAAATTTAACCATTTCATCCAGGTTGTCCAACTCATTGGCACATAGTTGTGCATAATATTTTCTTACAATGCTTGGTCTTTCTTTGGTGTCAGTTGTTATTTCACCTCTTTCTTTCTGATTTTATTCATTTGGGTCCTCTCCCTTTTTTCTTAATGAGTCTTTTTTTTTTTTTTTTTGGTCAAATATTTGTCGATCTTGTTTATCTTTTCAAAGAACCAGCTCTTGGATTCATTATTTTTTTTTTGTATTTTTTATGCTCCACATCATTTATTTCTGTTTGGATCTTTATTATTTCCTTCCTTTCACTTTGTGCTTTTTAAATTATTCTTTATCAAGCTGCTTGAAGTTAGATTGCTTATTTGAGCTTTTTCTTTCTTTTAGCTTTTTAAGTAGACTGGTAATGCTATAAATTTCCCTCTTAGGACTTTTCCTGTGTCCCACAGATTTTATGTTATTGTGTTTTCACTTTAATTTGTTTCAATGTATCTTTTGATTTTTCCTTGATCTCATTTTTGATCCTTTCATCTTTTTAATTACATGTTATTTACCTTCATGTCTCTGTGTATTTCATCAGTTGCTTCCTTGTGATTCATTTTTAGTGTCATAAAATTGTGGTCAGAGAAGATACTTGACATAACTTCAATCTTTTTCAATTTATTGAGACTTGTTTTATGTTCAATCCTAGAATATTTTCCATGTGCATTTGACAAGAATGTATATTCTGTAGGTTTGGGATAAAATGCTCTGTAAATATCAATTTGACCGGTGTACCATTTAACAACACTATCCCTTGTTTATTTTCTGTTTGTTTTCTATCTATTGAGGTCAATGAGGTGTTAAAATCTGCTACTATGACTGTATTTTTGTCAGACTGTCTCTGTATCTCCATCAAAATTTGCTTTACATATTTAAGTGCTCCTATGTTGGGTGCATAAATGTTCATTAGGTTTATATCCTCTTATTCGATTGTTCCCCTTATCATTATGTAGTATCCTTCTTTGTCTCTTACTAGAGCCTTGGTTTTAAAGACTATTTTGTTGGATATAAGTATTGCTACCCCCATTTTTTCCCTTTCCATTTGCATGAAATATCTTTTTTCCATCCCTTTCCTTGTAGTTTATGTGTATCTTTTCTTCTTAGGTGGGTCTATCAGAGACAGCATATATAAGGGGCTTGTTTTCTTATCCATTCAACTACTCTATGTTTTTTTGTTGGAGCATTTAAGCATGATTATTGATAAGTAATGTATTCCTTGCCATTTTATATTTTTACTACTTTCCTTTTTTTTCTTCTGCTTCTTAAAATAACCTTTAACATTTGTTTTAATACTGTTTCTGTCTTAACAAATTCCTTTAGCCTTTTCTTGACTGTGAAGCTCTTTAGTTCTCCTTGAATTTTAAGTGATAGCCTTACTGGGTAAAGCATGACTTAATTCTAGGTCCTTGTTTTTTATCACCTTGAATACTTCCTGAATTATTTCTGTTGAGAAATCAGCTCCCTCGTAGGTGAATGACTGCTTTACTCTTGTAGCTTTTAAGATTCTCTCATTGTCTTTTAGCTTTGTCACTTAAATTAACATATGTCTTGGTGTGGATCTCCTTGGGTCCATCATTTTGTTTTGGGCTCTTTATTCTTCTTGGATTTTTATGTTTTTCTTTCACCAGGTTAGCAAACATTTTGGTCACTATTTCTTCAAATCAATTCTCAATCCCTTGTTATTTCTCTCCTTATGGTATTCCTATGATGCAAATGTTGTTCCATTTCATGTTGTCCCAAAGTTTTCGTAAACTCTTCTAGTTTTTTAAAATTATTATTTTTTTATTTTTACTGCTCTGTTTGAGGTTTTTTTCTATCTTCTCTTCCAAATTACCAAGTTGATCTTCTGTTTCATCAGATCTAGTCTTTATTCCTTCTAATGTATTATTTACTTCTGATATTGCATTCTTTCTTTCTGAATGGTTCTTTTTTTATTATTTCTTTGTCTTTTTTCATGCTGTTGATTATCCTTATACTCATTACTCTAAACTATATATCTGATAAATTGCTTACCTGCATTTCATTTAGTTCTTCTCGAGAATTATTTTGTTCTTTCATTTAGGGTCTGCTTCTTTGTCTTCCCATTTTGGCTGCTACTTTGTGTTTCTTTCTCTGTATTAAGTATATCTCCATAGAGTCTGATGAAGACCTATGTCAGTTGCTGCCTATAACTGTCCCTGAACAACCTTTTTGAAGCTATCAGTTTTCCACAGCTTATGGCTCCATCTCCTGGTCTTGGTTGTGTGCAGAAAGAACCAAGGCTGTCTTTTACCAGCACTGGGGCTGGTCAGCTAAAGTCTCAAAGCTCCCAGGGATCTTCTTTGGTCTACAGGCTCTGTGTTATACTTTGCCACTGCAATACTCTCAGCTCTACTCTTCAGCAGCCTGATTTAAGTTCCATAGGGTGGGACAAAAGGGATTTCTGCAGGTGGGGCTATTGCTTCCTCTCATGCAAATGTGACTTGGAGGGTAATGCTCTGAACATGAAAGATAGCTTCTGCAGTAAGGCGAAAGTCTCAACATGGGGATCCTGGTGGCTGACCCTTTAGCTGTCTCCCCAGAACCACCAACCCCAAACACTCCTCACGTGTTTCTACCACTCGGTCCTTCCTGTGCCAGAGCCCTGGGTAAGTAGCTGCAGACAACATTTTGTATGTTGGCCCTTTAAGAGGCTCTCTTCATCTCTTACCATCTCTCCCTGGTGGATAGAAACCCTGCTGCTTTTCATTGCTGGATATTATTTGGCTTCTTTTCCCTATTCTGATGTTCTAGGCTGTCGAGCTCAGCATGGGGTTTAAACCCCACACTTCTAAAGGGGACCCCCCACCAAGGCTGCTGAAATATTCCTCGAGTACTTCCACTGCTGCCCATGGATAGCCTGACCAACCTTCTCGTGACTCCCCACTTCTTAACAGTCTTGTTGTGGTGGTGTTGTTTCTTCCATAATTCCTTGGTTATAAGGTTTCTCTCCAGTTAGTTTTAATTCCAGTTTGGCCATGAGAGGAGTTTAGTGTAGTTTTCACCTATCTCTCTGCCCTCTGGGATCTCTCAGAACATTGATAATTTAATTGCTACACAGTCTAGCTTGTAATGAGCATTCGGTGGGTGTTTTTTTAAGTATTATTTCTATTCACATTATTAATTACAGCATTGAGTTGTCAGACAGAAAAAAAAAAAAACCCTGAGTTTGCATTTGACTTTAATAATTAATTTTTTGAGAAAGCTGTATTACTATGTGACTTCACTTTTTTCTTCTACATAAATACGTGCTCTTTCTCCAGCTTTGCATATACTGCAAAAGCAGTATAGCCGGGAGCCCTTTATCACAAGAGAGTTAAAAATAAAAGTTAAAAAAATACTATTAAAAGTCCCTGAAAGCCCTGGCTGGTGTAGCTCAGTGGATTGAGTGCATGCCTGCAAACCAAAGCATCACCGGTTTGATTCCCAGTCAGGACACATGCCTGGGTTGCAGGCCATATCCCCAGTATGGGGTGTGCTAGAGGCAACCATACATTGATGTTTCACTCCCTCTCTTTTTCCCTACCTTCCCCATCTCTCTAAAAATAAATAAATAAAATATATATATATTTTTAAAAAGCCCCTGAATTTTCCTTTGCTTCAAGTTTGAGACACACACTCTAGCATATTCATGAGTTTTCCTCAGTTCTTTCTGCATGGGCTCTGGGCCACAGCCCTGACCTCAGTGCTGCACAGTCATATGAAACATCTGAGCTGGCCAGAGATATAATCCTTCCTTTTGTCTCTTCTCCATGAATAGTTATCCAGCTTCCTATATAACAGACTAGAGTCAGAGAGAAAAGGAAAGAATAAAATAAATTATATTTAAAATATTTTACAGTTAAAATGATATAACTTTTACTACATTCTAGTTTACCCATGCAGCAGGAGTAAAGAATCATCTTGATTTATATACAGACAGAGAAACAGACACCCACACTCAATGCTTTAGTAAATAAAATGACAAAATGAGTTGCTTTAGTTTAAGACATATGTGGATGTGAGATCTGGGACAAGAATTATTTGATATTCTGAAGGCAGGACTCTTAGAGAACTAAAATAAAAAATGAGCTAAATGCTGTGTTTCACACATAAAGTACATTTTAAAGACTTGAAACTGAACTCTTCAGAACTGAATTATATTGTGATTCATGTTGCAAGGTTGAAAAATTATTTAAATGCAGCAGAAACTTTGAGAATGGAAATAAATGTTAGCAAAAATCAATGTCGAATATACAAATATCAGAGTTGTAAATTTGTATATATCAACTACATCTAACTCCAAGCAGAAAAGGAGAAACATACCAGAAAAGCACTTTTCTATAATACATATCATTGGCATAACAGATATGGATGCTTAATCATTTTTTTACTTATACTATTAACTTTCAGGGTTCATATGATATGAAGTTCTTTCAATGATTGTCAAATAAGCATCATTTTAATATATGTGCACATTAGGCAAATACATGGTGTTTTTCCACTTTGTTCTTTTAGAGAACAAAATTTCTATACAAAAATTTTATGTTTTAAATGTTATGCCTAATATTACCTTAAACGTTTCAGTGGTGGACATGAGTTTGAAAGCATTGGAAGATACACATCAAAGACAACATATTCCACTGATATGCAAGTTAGTTTGGTTAGGGATAAGTGGTTCTCTATAGTTAGGAACTTGCGATGTCTTTGACTCATGGACTTTTAAGAACAGATAAAACAGATAGTGTCATTTGGGGAGTTATCTACATGGGAAGATGGAACCATTAAGTTTATTCTTCAAAAATAAATAAATAAACAAGAGAGGCAAGTGGATTAGAGGTAATATTTTATATAAGAACTCAAGTGAAATGTACTTTATATCTAGCATGATTTCTGGTAAGAATTAACTTGGGTGGATAGTAACCATTCAACAAAAAAAGCTCATATGTAATGTCACAGAAAAACTATAGGGGTAACGGTCTACCACACAAATTAAGAGTTAATAAACCCAGAAAACTCCTTGCTATGCATTGTCAAAACTTGTCACAATATCACTTTCCTTATAGTCCCAACCCCAATTCTTCACAATATCTTAAACCATCCAATCAGAAACTGTTAGAGCTAATAAGACCTTATGGATCAAAGAGTCCAATCAGATCATGCTACAGTGAAGACAGTAATATAGAGAGCTTTAGGCCCAGATTGATAAAAATAGTTTTTGGGAAAATCTAGAGAAACTAACAAGATCTATGGACTCATATCCCAGTAATATCTTTGGAGTGACTATGCTGTCTCATTCACCCTGTCCCTTGTGTATTACTTGTTGGAAGCTTTTAATTGTAGCAGTAGAGACACTGGTGAAATAAAACTTTGTCGAAAGTGGTCAAACACTTCACCTCTGCAAGAAAGTTGATGCAAAGCACACAGGGAACAAACATCTAGCACCAAAGCCAAATTAAATAAGAAAAGGCAGGAGTCTGTCCACAGGATGCTCTAGTCAGTTCAGTGGGTCTCACTGCAGAAAACACACACACACACACACAACAAATACAGAACAAATATAAATAAGGACGAATAAACACTGTAGAAATGCTACTTTTTAAGGCAAAGAGTTTTAAGGAATAGATTTTAGATATTTAAGAAAGGGTTAAATTAAGTTGGTTCAAAGTGTAAAATCTATGAGTTGAAAAACCTCAATAACATATGCAAATGAATAACTTAAACTGTCTCAGCCTGCAGAAACGTGTCCTTTGTAAAATAAAGAAAATGGATCATATAAAAAATAAATGATAACTGACACATGTGCCATTACTCTATGACTATGTTACTGTAAAATATTGAGTAAAAACTTTAAATCAAAAGAAAATATAAATACTTTAAATATAAAGCATACTACATTTAATGATACATTGATTTTTAAGAGCCATGCATAAAGTAAAAATGATGGCTAATATACCATATTTTTAGATCATAAGATGCACCTAAGTTTTAAATGAGGACATCAGGAAAAAAATTTGAATTAAAAAAATGTGGTAAAATATTTAATAACATAAATAACATAACATTTCACCAATGCAAATGTAAACAGAACTCAACAGCACCATTAACAACCATTATTCCTCCCAAATTTGTGGGGGGAAATGTGCATCTTACAGTCTGAAAAACATGGTACTAGAAGTTTCACAAAATCTATACTCTGAACATATGTATCCGACTAATGAGATACATGTCTTGAGCAATCACTTAATTTCTACTAAGTTTTGTTTTTTATTTGTCTATGAAACTGCCTTAAATATATCTGGTGCACAATCAATACCAAAAACACAAAGGAAGCTGGATTATTGGATCAAAAACAGTGTCTGCTGAGGAACCCCATAGCACCTTAGAACATTTACAAAGACAGCATGGTAGATTTCAATATTTTAGGGAAAAATAGCTATATCTTTGTTCACTACACAAATTAATATTACCTGGTACTTTGGACATAAATTTTTTAAAGATTTTTTATTTGCTTTTAGAAAGAGGGGAAGGGAGGGAGAAAGAGGGAAAGAAACATCAATATGTGGTTGCTTCTCAACGTTGTGGTTCCTTCTCAGCCAGGTCCCAGGCCAGGGACCTGGTCTGCAATCCAAGCATGTGTCCTGATGGGGATTGAACTGGTAACCCTTTGGTTTGGAGGCTGACACTCAATCCATTGAACCACACCAGCCAGGGTGGACATAATTACTTTAAAAGAGAATTTCTCAGGCATTTCTTTTGGTCAGGGAAACTGATAAAAACATTGAGACATTAAGGAGAAGGTAGGTTTGGGAATTTGAGAAGTGTAAGATCTTCATGGTCCTGTCCAAATGCCAATCTGAGGACTAATTAAAAGTGGATTTAGTTTTGGAAATGCAGTATGTTCACACTGTATAAAAAAATTTGCATTTATTCCCGAGCTTGAGAAATTAACACTTTGGCTTCCCGTTCCTCAAGAAACAGGATTAGAGTAGGTTTTTATTTATTTAATTTTCTTTCCCCTCCACTCCCCTCCACCCAGGCCATCCACACCTCCCACCCTCAATCCCACCCCCCTTTGGCTTTGTCCATATGTCCTTCATAGATGTTCCTGAAAACCCTTCCTCCCCCACCCATTATCCCCTCCTACTTCTTCTCTGGTTACTGTCAGTTTGTTCTTAATTTCAATGTATCTGTTTATATTTTGCTTGCTTGTTAGTTTTGTTGATTCTGTTCCACTTATAGGTGAGATCATATGGTATTTGTATTTCACTGCTTGGCTTATTTTACTTAACATAATACTCTTCAGTTCCATCCACACTGTCACAAAAAATAGGACCTCCTTCTTTCTTCCTGTTGCATGGTATTCCATCCTGTAAATGTACCACAATTTTTTTATCCATTCATTTACTGATGGGCACTTAGGTTGCTTCCAGCACTTGACTACTGTAAATTGAGCTGCCATGAAAATTGGGGTGCATAGGTTCTTTTGGATTGGTGCTTCAGGGCTCTTAGGGTATAATCCCAGCAGTGGAATTGCTGGGTCAAAAGCAAGTTCCAATTTTAGCTTTCTGCGGAAATTCTATATTTTTTTCCATAGTGGCTGCACCAGTCTTTATTTCCATCAACAGTGCAGTAGCATTCCCTTTTCTCAACACCCTCTCCAACACTTTTTGTTTATTGATTTGTTTATGATGGCCACTCTCATTGGTATGAAATGGTATCTCATTATGGTTTTAATTTGCATCTCTCTGATGGCTACCGATGATGAACATCCCTGTAAAAAATAAATTCAAGGTGGATAAAAGACTTAAATATAAGTTGTGACATCATAATAGTCTCACGGAAGAACATATGTAGGAAAATCTCAGATACTCTACACAGCAATATTTTCACTGATATGTACCCTAGAGCAAGATACATAAAGGACAGAATAAAAATATGGAATCTCATCAAAATGAAAATCTTCTGCACAGCTAAAGAAAACAGCATTAAAATGAAAGGAGAACCTACCATAAGGGAAAACATATTTGCCAATGATACCTTGGACAAGTGTTTAATCTCCAAAATATATAAAGAACTCACATGACTCCACTCTAGGAAGACACACAACCCAATTGAAAAATGGGCAAAGGACTTGAACAGACATTTCTCCAAGAAGGATATACAGAGGGCCTAGAGACATGGAGTAGGACTTTTGTTTGTTTTTTTGTTTGTTTGTTTTAAGATTTTAATTTATTTATCTTTTGAGGGGAAGAGAAGGAGAGAGGGAGAGAAATATCAATGTATGGTTGCCTCTTGTGCATCCCCTACTGGGAACTAGCCTGCAACCTAGGCATGGCCCTGACTGGTAATCAAACTGCAGTTGTTTGGCTCTCAGGCCCGTGCTCAATCCACTGAGCTACACTAGCCAGGCATAGAGTAGGTTTTTAAAAAATTAACAAAAGTTAAGATAATGTGTTTCATGTCATTAAGAGTTAAGGATCATTTATAGGTGAAGAATCATAACAATTATATCCATTAGTTGTAGTGCATCAAACATATAAGCCAAGATATTTCTAATATGGATAGAAGTAATGTACTTATTTAATATAAAATTCTAACATGAAAGGATAAATGTCCACATATAGAGCAGTTTATTTATTTGTGTTGTTGAAAATAATGTTTTTATTATTAAATGCTTATAACCCATTTTTCTATTAGGTTTCTTGTGGATGACAATGGCAACTAACTGAGAAGTTGAAAGACATGTGATTTCTTTTCACATTGAAATTGCTTTGGAGACTTCTTTTAATTTCCTTAAATTAAGAGTTTATTGAAATAGAATTAATATGTAATAATTATTAAATTTAAGATGTACAATGTTGATAATTGATACACTTATATTGTGAAGTGATAACCACAATAATGTTATTTAACACCCCATCATCAAATGTAATTATCATGTTTTATTGTGAGAACAGAACATTTGAAATTTATTTTCTAAACAAGTATGCAATACACAGTATTGTTAACTACAGTCACCATGCGGTCCATGAGTTCCCCTGAACTGAGTCATCTTATAACTGGAAGACTGTACCCTTTGACCACCATCTCCCATTTCCCCACACAGTCCTCCATACCCTGGCAACCAGAAATCTACTTTCTGTTTATGTGAGTTCAGCTACAAGACTGGAAGATAAATATATGAGTACTACTTAGAATAGTGGTAATACATAACAAAGAGAAATATATGCTTTACCTCCTTCCACAGGCTTCAAACAGGGAAGATTCCACACCAATGTTGTATAAAAATATTTTCTAAAATAGTTGTAGGTCTTCTTATTCCCAAATTAACATTTTTATCTTCGTGTTAATTGAGGGGAAAACAATGCCACTGAGTCAGTCATAGAAAACTGTCAGCAGAGTGACGTGACCAAGATGGCAGAGCAGGAAACCTCAGCCTCAACCATCAAACGTCAGCAATGATACAACTGCCCACCAACAGAGATAGCTCAGGAGAGCTCTGGAGACCACTTAGGAAATGCCAGTCCCAGTGGAATAAACACTTGAGAATGACCATGCAAAAAGGGGAGGAAGATACCTGTTTTATCCAATCTCTCAAGCCAGCATTTCTCAATGCTAAGCAGAAACTGCCCAGTTAAGAGCTCCCTTCAGTGAAATTGCTGGGTGAAAGGGCAAATCCATTTTTAGTTTTCTTAGAAAATTCCATACTGTTTTCCATAGTGGTTGTACCAGTCTGCAATCCCACCAACAGTGAACTAGGGTTCCCTTTTCTACACATCCTCTCCAACACTTGTTGTTTGTTGCTTTGTTTATGATGGACATTCTGACCAGTGTGAAGTGGTATCTTACTGTGGCTTTAATTTGCATTTCTCTGATAGCTAGTGATACTGAACACCTTTTCATGTGTGTCTGGATCCTCTGTATGTCCTCCTTGGGGAAGTGTCTGTTCAAGTCCTTTGCCCATTTTTTAACTGAATTGCTTGTCTTAGAGTGGAGTCATGTAAGTTCTTTATATATTTTGGAGATTAAACCTATTTCTGAGGTATCATTAGCAAATATGTTTTCCCATACTGTTGGTTCCCTTTTTTATTTTAATACTGTTTTATTTAGCTGTGCAGAAGCTTTATATTTTGATCAGATCCCATTTGTTTATTCTTTGCTTTAAGTTCCTTGTTCTAGGGGACATATCAGTGCTAGAATTATATCCTAAGAACCCTGAAACACCAATCCAAAGAACCTATGCACCCCAATGTTCACAGCATCACAATTCACAATAGCCAAGTGTTGGAAGCAACCTAGGTGCCCATCAGTAAATTAATGGATCAAAAAACTATGATATATTTACATGACGGAATTCTATGCTGCAGAAAGAAGGAGCTCCTACCCTTTGTGACAGCATGGATGGAACTGGAAAGCATCATGCTAAGCTAAATAAGCCAGACAGTGAAAGACAAATACCATATGATCTCATGTTTAACAGGAACCTAAACAACAAAACAAACAAACAAGCAAAATATAATCAAAGACGCTGAAATAGAGAACAGGCTGACAGTTACCAGAGGGAAGAAGGGAAGGAATTTCAGGAGAAAAGGGGAAGGGTTTATAGGAACAAATATAAAGAACACATGGACAAAAACTCAGGGGGGTGGAAATGGGAGGAAGGTGGGCAGGACTGGGTGGGTGGGCTGGGATGGGAGTAAAAGACAGAAAACCATACTTGAATAACAATTAAAATAATAATAATAAAAAAAAGAGCTCCCTTCATGAGGAAGAAAGAGAAGGGTGAGTGACCAGCTTCCTAGCCTTTGGTTTCACTTTATTTTCACCCCACACAGAGCCTTGCAATTTTGAGAGGTATAGAGATGGCTAAGAACAAGGAAGAAATAAAGGGACTCCCATAGCAGCCACAGAACCAGAGCAATTGAGGTTCCCAGTGACCTGCTCTGCAAACAAACCTGGCAGCATTTGCCATCAAACAAACCAACAGCCAGCACAGTCCACTCAAACCTCATGCTAACGTCACCAGTTTGCACTCCACAGCACTTGAATAAGCTTTGTTCTGAAGAAGACACATAAATGGCCAACAAATTATGAAAATGTATTCAAGATCACTAATAATCAAGGAAATGTAAATCAAAGCCACAGTGAGCTATGGCCTCACACCTACTAAAATTCCTGTTATTAAAAAGACAAGAGATGGCAGATGTTGGAAAGGATTCTTTTAAGGGCAACATAAGAATAATAGGAAAAATAGTGAAGATAATAGTGAAAATAAGTAACATGAAAAACGAATTTCACTTTCGACCTGTTTTTAACACTATTAACAAGTAACACTAGTGACACTACTAACCTGCTATGGGCACTATATTTGCTTGTCTACTTAGTCAGGTGACTTTCTTGTAAAAGCAAGCAGAGTTTACCTTTTCATATTAGGTTAAACGTGGATTTGGATCAGTTGCAATTTATGTCAGAAATTCTTCTCATCATTTACCTCTTGTGGGAAAACCTTTTAATATAAAATATAATAATTTTCCTTTAAAGTAAATTTCAAGCTGCGTGGAATTATCAAAGCGGTCATTCAGGGCATAAATAATTCAATAAAATATAATGACCTGGTCCATAGTTTCCTTCAAAATTCTGTATCTCACAAAAAATTCTACTTCTGTGAAATCACACTGTTTTTTAAATTATTTTATGGTTGTTCAAGTACCATTGTCTGCATTTACACCCTACCACCCTCCTCTCATAGTCAGTGTTAATTAGCAAGGATTTTCTTGTATTTTCCTAGAGTTAGTTTCTTTGGACATTATTCCACTAATTAATATAATTTCAGTGTGAATGTTAATGGTATGTAAAAAATGTGTGTCGTTTTCCCAATTGAACATAAATCACCTAAAGTTTTATTTCAGCTGGCTATTTTTACTAATTACAGTTTCAGCAAAAAGTTGATGTCAATTTAATTTACTTACAAACTTTTAAAAGTAGTTATGAAATATTCTACAAGGACACCATTTCAATACATTATTCAAGCAAATGACTAAAGTTGGATAAAATCATTAACAACAATACATCTGCTGGCTTACTTCAAGATGCATTTCTCCATCACTTCTTTTCTTTTAGATGGTATTTATACCTCATTAGTCTTTTCCTTCTCATAATACAAAACTATAAAGACAAAAACATATTTTGCACTTGAAAATAGGGCTGACCATACTGCAAGTGATTCATGTTTTTTAATCATCAAATTATCTTGTGTAATTATTTTATGTATATTTTTCATTCTATTAAAAAGGAGTATAATAAATGCCTCATTTTATTAAATAATTGGTTCCTCAAAAGAATATATGAATTGTTACCAGCAACCCAATGTATGTTCATAAAATATACAGCTCATACTCAAGATAGCAAAATCAATGGAAAAGATAATTATTATTTACTTGGTATATAGTAAGAGTCAGAAATTATAGAACCAATTTTCAAAACTGATTTCATTAAATTCTCACAAGCATCCAAAAAATCACTTCTCTAATGGGTGAAGAATAACCATCTTATTCATGAAGATACAGTCAGTATGAAATAGAGATGAGCTTCAAACCTACATTTATCAAATGTGATTCTATCCCTCTCATTCCCTCATTATATCTTATCTATATCTATATAGATATAGATAACAATTGAATGAATGCCCAACAGCTACAATTAATATAAACCCTAAATAATTTATTTATATAGCATGTATGACTAATACCTTACTTTTCTAATATTCTGCTCTATTAACCAAATTTATTTAACAGAAAATTGTTTTAGCCTCACATAGAATAATAGTACATATGTTAATCATTGTGTACTGTTGGGAATTGCCCTGCCTGGTTTTAGAAGCTGTAACCCCACATAGCTAAAGCTGAGTAAAAACATGTTGGCACCATAAGCCATTAAGGAAACAAAATATCCTTCCATCAGAGGTGCAGCCTCTGCTCCCTTTACTTCACCCTGCTTGCCCCCTGGAGGATGGCTGGATAGTCAATGATGGGTGAGATTCCTCAAGGGAGGAACAACCTAAGACAGGCACTGTTGCAAAGGGACCATCAGGGAAGGACATAGGAGACTATAATAAAAGGATGATGGACCCTAACCCCTTGGCTTTGTCATAGCCTGAGTCCTCAAGTCTCCTAATCTCTTGGTTGTCCACATCTGCTGCCTGATTCAGCCTGAAACAATGCCAGAAGGAGTTGCAGCCCTGTGCTGGAAAGGATGGTTCCCCAGGGTGATCAGGCCTATGAAAGAATGCATAAAATCCAGTGAAATTTGCTTTGCTAAGAATACCCTCAAATTAAATGTTAAGGGTCTTAGGATAAAATGAGTTTGTTTCCCAAATTTTTATGGCCTTTTGGCATCACTCTATCTGCCCCTGACTCAGAATAAGCCCTTATAGTTCTTTGAATGTTATCTATTTTTTTACCATTACTGCCTGACAATAATTGATGAACTTTACATACATGCCCTGTATTCCTATGGAAACTAAACCCAATAAAAGCCCATTGAGAAAGATACTTTCTCCTTGTCTCCTCTGAGAGACTGGACAACCTTTCCTCCCCAAGCAGATCACATCTTGGCCGACTTATTCTCACCTGCCATGGATAGGAGAGCTCTGCTGGATGAATCTTGCCCACAGTCTACATTTACTCTGACCCATATTTCTCAAGTTTCTTATTTGCTATCAGAACAATTTTTAAATGAGTTTCTTTAGATTAATAAACGAGTCCATTTTTACCTTAATTCTCTGTTTGGATGGCTAAAATTTCTCATTATTCATACCGATGCTATCTTTCTCAATGGAAGAATCCTAATTCTGTTTTTATCAATTCTGAGCATTACAGTCTCAGAAATAATTTAACAGCATTGGGAAGGATATTTTCTGTTTATCTGCAAGCATCTTTGCTGGTCAAATGTCCTTATTAAGGGAAGGTAGCATGAGGCTCTGAAGCTCCTGGGATCTTATAACTGAGTTCCCCTGAAGGCCATAGGAGATCAAAGTGCAGATCATCTACCAAAGGAAAGGTCTAGAAATGTATGAAATGCAAGAAACCAGACTTCAATGTAAAGTGAGATATATATCGTACATGAAAATTCTGATATACTTGCTAAGACTCCAGATTTTACATTATCATATTGGCAATCAGATGTTTATCTACAAAGAGGATATGATCCAAATATAACATTGCATTAAATTGGATGTTACGAACATCAAAGAATAATCTGAAAATGAAACAATAGACTTTTTATACAATGAACTTTCACTTTTATATAATTGTCTTTATTTTTTTATTTCATCTTTATTGTATTTTTTACATTACCTTTTAGTCCCTTTATACCCCCTCCCCCCACAATTACCACACTGTTTTCCATGTCCATGAATTCTTTTTGCCCAATCTCTGCACCCCCCTAACCTCCACACAACAACTGTTATTTGCATTCCATCTATGAGTCTGTCCCCATTTTTCCTTATTAGTTCAGTTTGTTCATTAGATTCCACATATCAGTGAAATCACATGGTATTTGTATTTCTCTGACTGGCTTATTTCACTTAGCATAATGTTCTCCTGGTCCATCCATACTCTTCCACAGGGTAAATCTTTTACTTTTCTTTTTTTCATTTTTTATGGCCAAGTACTATTTCATTGTGTAAATATCCCATAGTTTCATCCAGTCTTCTAATGATGGACACTTGGGCTGCTTCCATATCTTGCTGATTGTAAATTATGCTTCAATGAACATAAGAGTGCTTATTTTTTGGAATTAATGTTTTGGGTTCCTTCAGATATAATCTCAGAAGTGGGATCTCTGGGTAAAATCTCTGGGATTGTAAATTATGCTTCAATGAACATAAGAGTGCTTATTTTTTGGAATTAATGTTTTGGGTTCCTTCAGATATAATCTCAGAAGTGGGATCTCAGAAGTGGGATCATTTTTAACTTTTTGAGGTATCTCTCTAATACTTTCCACATTGGCTGTACCGGTCTGCATTCCCACTAATAGTGTAAAAATGTTCTCCTTTCCCCACATACTCTCCAGCACTTGTTGTTTGTTGATTTATTGATGATAGCCATTCTGACACTTGTAAGATTTAAGACAATTGAAATCATATCAGGCAACTTCTTTGACCACACTGCTAAGAAACTAGAAATCAATCACAGTGTACACTGTAAAACACACAAAGATATGAAAGTTAAATAACATGTTATTAAATAATGAATGGGTCAAAAATGAGACCAAGGAAGAAATAAAAAAATATCTTGAAACAAATGAGAATGAGGACACAACACTCCAAAATCTGTTTGGATACAGGAAAAGCAATCTTAAGAGGGAGATTCATAGCATTACTGGCCTATCTTTTTTAAAAAAAGAAAGAAAAAGAAAAAGATAAAAAAATCTAACTTCATACTTAAAGGAACTTGGAAAAGAACAATAACAACAACAACAACAACAAAAATACCAAAGAAAGTAGAAGGCAGAAAATAATAAAAATCAGAGTGGAAGTAAACAAAATGTAGTCTAAAAAAATACAAAAGATCAATGAATCCAAGAACTGGTTCCTTGAAAAGATAAACAAGATTGACAACCATTTAATGAGACTCATCAAGAAAAAAAAATAGAATGGATCCAAACAAGTAAAATCAGAAATGGAAGAGAAGAAATAACAACTGACATCATGGAAATACAAAAGATTGTAACACAATATTATGAAGAATTATATGCCAACAAACTTGACCACCTGGACAAAATGGATAAATTCCAAAAAACAAGTAACCTTCCAAAACTAAATCAGGAAGTGTCAGACAATCTGATTGGACAGATTACTCCCAGTGAAATTGAAGCAGTAAAAAAAAAAAAAAAAAAAAAAATCTCCCATCAAACAAAAGCCCTAGACCAGATGGCTTCACAGGGGAATTTTACCGAACATTCCAAGAAGAACTGACATCTCTGCTCTTCAAACAATTTAATAATATTCAAGGGTGGGAAAGGCTCCCAAACTCATTTTATGAGGCCAGGATTATCCTAATTCCAAAACCAGATAAGGGCACTACAAAACAAGAAAATTATAGGTCAGTATCCCTGATGAACATAGATGCTAAAATCCTCAACAAAATAGAAGCAAACTGAGTACAGCAATGCATCAGAAAGATCATACACCATGGTCAAGTGAGATTTATTCTGGAAATGTGAAGTTTATACAACATTCGTAAATCAATAAATGTGATTCACCACATAAACAAAATGAAGGATAAAAACCACATGATCATATCAATACATGCAGAAAGAGCATTTGATAAAATCTAGCACACTTTTATGATAAAAACTCTCACCACAGTGGGAATAGAGGGAACATTCATAGACATAATAAAGGCTATGCATTGCAAACTCACTTCCAGCATCATACTCAGTGGACAAAAACTACAAGCATTCCCCTTAAGACTGGGAACAAGACAGGGATATTCAATTTCACCTTTCTTATTCAACATAGACTCTAGCAAGAAACTACTAGAACTGAGAAATGAATTCAGCAAAGTAGCAGAATACAAAATTAATATTCAGAAATCAGCTGCATGTTTACATGCCAATACTGAACTAAGAAAAAGGAAATTAAGAAAATGATCCTATTCACAGTTGTTTCAAAAACAATAAAATACCCAGGAATAAACCTAACCAAAGATGTAAAATACCTGTACTCAAAAAAATTATAAGTTACTGAAGAAAGAAATTGAAAAAGACACAAAATAAGTGAAAGCACATACCATGTTCATGGATAGAAAGAATAAAATGTCCATGCTACCCAAAACAATCTATGGATTCAACACAATTCCTATCAAGACACCAATGACATATTTCACAGTGCTAGAACAAATATTTCAAAAATTTATACGGAACCCCAAAAGGCCCTGCATAGCAACAAAGATCCTGAGAAAGAAGAACATCATTCGAGGAATCATACCACCTAATATCAAACTATACTACAAGACCATAGTAATCAAAACAGCATGATATTAGCATAAAAAATAGACACATAGATCAACGGAACAGAATACAAAGCCCAGAAATAAAGACACCTTTATACCCAATTAATATTCAACAGGGGAACAAGCACACAAAATGGGCTAAAGACAATTTATTAAATAAATGGTATTAGGAAAATTGGACAGATAAGCACAGAAAAATGAAACTAGACCACATTCTTACACCACACTCAAGAATGAATTCAAAATGTATCAATGACTTAAATGTTATACCCCAAACCATAAAAATCCTAGAATAAAACATAGGCAGGAAAATCTCAGACATTGCTTGTAGTGATATTTTATCAGGCAAGGGAAACAAATAAAATGTCAACAAATGAGACTACATCAAATTAAAAAAAAATTGAACAGTAAAGGAAATGATCAACTTAATAAAAAGACAACCTACAGAATGAGAGAATATATTAGCTGATACATCTGACAAACAATTAATATCCAAAATTTATCAAGTACTTACAAAAGTCAGTACCAAAAAACCCCAACCCCTCCCCCCAAAATGAACACAATTTAAAAAATGGGAAAAGACCTGAATAGATAAGTTTCCAAAGAAGACATACAAATGACCAATTTGCAACATCATTAATCATCAGAGAAATGCAAATTAAAACCACAATGTAATTTTTTTATGCAAAGAATCATTCTAAATTTTAGACTTGAGGAAAGATTTCTTTTCACCAGAAAATGTTATTTGATTTGCTTCACACACACTTTCAACTTCATGGAGCATGTATTTATATATAAGCTTTCCTTGATTGCAATATATATACACATATATAATAAACATATTATATAAAATAATGGCAAAATATTCTATGAAAAGGACCATCCCAAATATCAAAAATCCACAAAGAAAAATAAGGCAAGAAAGAGATATTGGGAGTAAAAGCATTACACTAGGAAGCTAGTTACATATTCGAGAAAGAGAAGGGAGTCAGCTAATAAAGCCCATTACCTAGGAAAGGGCAGCTTCACAGATTCTTCAGAGAAGGGCCACATCCTTTGCCAAAGGGATACTAATCCTGGAGTAGGCAGGAAAGATGGTATTCCAATCTACCCAGGGAACACCTTGCTTATTCCTACAGATTAATGGGTGAGGGGAAAACAGTGAGAGGGAAGAGGGAAATTACTTCACTTGGTGCACTCACAGTAGAAGCCAGATAGCAAAGTAAAACTTTGAGTCTTGCACCATAGGAGGCAAACTGGTTACCATAAAGGGGAGAAGTCTACCCTGGGAAAATCTGAGGAAAAGATCAAATAAAATAAGGGCACCAGCTGGGAAAGATCCAGGAAAGAGATTGGATAGTTTGAAAAAATGCCTGCTCTCACTCAAGCCAAAGGAAATATTAATTTAATCAAAGCTTAACAGATGCCTGAATCTCTTAAGCTCTTTCCAGTAGCACTGCATGCCTAAGTGCAGCACCATTTAAGGGCAGAGACTGCCCTTGGAATAGAGACTAAGCTACACTGCTAGAGCCTCAGACCTGCTATAGCAGGTGGCTTAGGGCATCACAACTCTGTGTCCTAGATATCCTCCTGGGTTTGGTGGGCCCCAGTATGGCCTTTATGGGACCCAGAGGCTGGATTTCTTCCACAGATAGACAGACCTAAGCCTGTCTCATGAATGAGACATTGAGTAAGCCCTTCCTTGTCTTTACTCCAATAAATCTTGCCACTATACCTTGAATGCCCCTATGTGGTATGTCCCTGAAATGCATTTCCTGTGATACCTTGAAAGAATCCTATTGCATCTAGCAACAGACTAAGGGTACCGTTTCAGTAAGAAGACTACACTAGGTAGTACTGATGTTACTACCTAGTGACATGAGCAGTCCCCGATGTTATGGAATGGACCTGTGATGGGGGACAAAATACTATTACTGAATGAACTACCCCCTACCCTGGGGTCCCTCTGTACCAGGTTTGCCTTGCCTGCCACCCTTAGAAATTATGGCTCTCAATGCCAGAGTTTGGTAAAAGGGAAAGGAACTATTTATTCAAAAGTTATACATATTTAGAATAATGGTGGAATGTTGCCGTTAAAAATCTCAAAGTCCCTTAAAACATCCACAAACATAAACACAGTCCTTCATTCCCCCCTTTCCCAGTCAGGCCAGTCAGGGGTACCTTATCTCAGAAAAAATGGAAGTTCTTAGTTCAGCTAGACTCCTGGTTCTTCCCAGCAATCTGTGCTCTGCTGGCAGGCCTCCCTAGGTTCCCAGCACTATCAGCTATGTCACTGGGATCTCCAGTTCTTATTCCAAAACCACATGGTGCCTTCTCATGGCCCACCAGTAAGAGTCCTTTTACCCCTTTCCTTCCCACAGCATCTTTCTTGCATTCTTCCCAACTGCTAAGAAAGAGCTCTGCATTGCTGCTACATCTGCTTTCTGGCTTCCTAAACTGTGTGGCAAAGAGAGACTCTCCCCTGCTAAAGCCACATGATTATTCTCTGCCAGAGCTGCATGGTTCTTCCTGTCCTGGCTGCCATGCCTAGGTTTAAATGCCAGTAACAATCTTCCTCTTCAGCCCCATTTCTGAGTCCTCCCACAATTAGCTACACTTGCCAGCATTCCTGTATTTTTCCAGCTTTCCTGGGCTGCCATAGTAATTCTGGGCAGGCATGGCCCTGTGGTGTGGAGCCAATCATCTCCAAGCTCTTATTCAGGCTCTGTAACCAGGGGGAGTTGCCTCCCAGTTACATCCTGGGTGGAAGTCACTCCTATCTCCCTGGCTCAAAGCAAGGTCACAGCTATTTAACATATGTATGAAACTAGCTAAAGGTTTAGATATGTTAAATGACTATTCTAGAGGTTATCTGCAAAGCTGTTCTCAATGCAAAACAATTCTCAATGGTCCATGTGTCCCATCCCCCAGTTCAGACTTGTGGGGGTGACAATATCCCATATTTTAACATTTCCTGGACACCCTGAGTTCTGAACCCCATTTCAAATCCTTCTTTTGGGGGCCCCCTGGCTACACCCTCTTATAAACGGAAGGCAATTTAAATTAGGCTTTGATCTTAAAACAACACACGAAGCTAAATCTGATACTATTCTTTTCTAAAAATCTTTTTTTATGGTTGTTCAAGTACAGTTGTCTCCATTTTACCCCCACCATTCCCACCCACCCCAGCCATCTTCACCTGCCACCCTCAATCCTACCCACCTTTGGCTTTGTCCATGTGTACTTCATACATGTTCTTTGACAACAGGGGAGGAAAAGGGGCTCCTTTTCCTCCCCTTATCCCCTCCCTCCTCCCCCCGGTTACTGTCAGTTTGATTTTAATTTCAAGGTCTCCAGTTATATTTTGCTTGCTTGTCTGGAGAGCATTATGCTAAGTGAAATAAGCCATATAGTGAAAGACAAATATCATATGATCTCAATTTGATACTATTCTTGAAATTGTTGTTTGTGACAAGTACATGTTCATATTCTTGATGAAAGCCTATGGCACTTTATATAAATAAGGGGAAGCAAATGTAATTGAATTGTAAAAGTCTGAATTTTAAAGAAGATATGAACTTTCATCTATCTGCTAAATTCAGATAACACTGAAATTTTTATTAAAATTTATATTACATCAACTTAAATACTAGGATTTATTATGAGTATAGTTACACCTATTTTCTCCATACCTTATGTTTTGTAATGAAATATACAGCAAGATACTAAAAAGTATATAAATTTTTATCAGAAATCAAAGATTTATAAATATATTTAATTTTATTTTATTTCAAGTTATGTTTGTTAATACTTCATATCATATAAATGATTTTAATCATGGGTAGGTAAAATAATAAAGAAATAACAGCGAAGATTATTAGGAGTTCCTTATTATTGTCATTTTTCAGCAAAAATTCAAAACATTGTTTATTAAGAAAACCATGGCTTATGATATTGAGAGTATTCATTTAAGAAAATATTTTTTACATATCTGTTTTGCAGGTACTGTAAGGTTTTAACAGTATTTATAAAACCAGTTGTGTTAAACAATTGAGAGCATGACTGTAATTATCAATTTAAATATATTCCTTAGTGCCCTAATTATAAGGTCTGAAGGTTTTTGAGCTTCAGCTTTTGAGCTTCTACCTGAAGGTAGAAGTCAGGTCCATACTATGCTGAATGAGAAAATCCTTATGGAATTGTAGGGAGTGGTCCTATATACAAGATTTTTTTTTCCATTTGTTAAATGATTTTATTTATTTTTAATTGAATTTTTTGGATGACATTGGTTAATAAAATTATATAGGTTTCAGGTGAATAGTTCTATAAAATATCATCTGTAAATTAAATTTTGTGTCCACCACACCAAGTTCAATTCTCCTTCCATCACTATTTATTCCCCCTTTACTTTCTGTTAAATCAATGAAACAAATTACCTCACAGACTTTGCTTGATTGTGATATGAAGTATGTTTTCTAGATATTTCCAATGTACATGAATACTGAGGACTGAAGCTACTTACTTATCTTGTTTCTTCCATGTTCATTATTGTTCCTAGGACACTATGGCACTGAGTCTCAACAGATTTGCTTTGTTACAATTGATATTTCATTTTAACTACAGACAGTGCCCCTCATCTTTGATCATAGACTGACACATAACTAGATAATATTTAAATTTATATCCTGTTTTTTTAATCTTTCTATGACTGGCTTATGTGACTTATCGTAGTATTTTCCAGGTCCACCCATGTTGTCATAAATGGTGAGATTCCTTCTTTTTTATGGCTGAGTAGTATTCTATTTTGTAAATGCACCATAGCTTTTTAATCCACTCATCAACTACTGAACATGGGCTGTTTCTGTATCTTGGCTGGAATAAATAACAAATGATAAATAAGTAATTAATAAATACATAATTCTGCAGTGAATATAGGGTGCATGTATTCTTTCCAATTAGTTTGGGGCTTTTTTAGGGGGATATATTCCCAGAGTGGAATCACTTGGCCATAAGACAGTTCCATTTTTAATTTTTTGAGGAAATTCCATACTGTTTTTATGCAGTGGATGTACCAGTCTGCCATATAATTTCACTTATATGTAAAATATAATGAGCAAAATAAACTAACAAACAAAATAGAAAGACCATTAGATCCAGAGAATAGACTGACAGTTGTCAGAAGGGAGAGGGGTTGTGGGGCTACATGAAAAAGGTGAAAGGATTAAGTAAAACAAGAAGAAAAGAAAAACCTCATAGACTGAGACAATAGTATGCTGATTGCCACAGAGAACTGGGCAGGAGTTGGGGGAAGGTAGAAGTGGGTAAATGAGAGATGAATGGTGTTGGAATGAGACATGACTTGGGGTTGTAAACACACTATAGTATACAGAAAAAGTATTGAATTGCACACTTGAAACATAATTTTGTTAACCAATGTCACCTAATAAGTTTATTACATAAAAGTATAAAAATAAATAAATAAATAGAAAATGTGTATCCTGATGTAAATATCTATAAACTTAACATAATTTATTTGATTTCAAGTTAGAAAAATCAATATGAGTAAATAACAAAATTGTGTTAATAATTAAAATGATTGGAATTTGGCCAAATTAGCATTCATGTCTTTTATTGTAAAATTTTGACAATAGGAGAATAGCTCAGTTGGTATAATGAACTTGTAATCAAATTCCTGTGAAATTAATCAACCATCAGTTATTGACATATGTAGCAGTTTTAGCAAGTCCATGATGAAATGGATTAACCAAAAATGTTCCACATCATCACAATATTACTGGGCTAATGTCTTATTGAAATTATAGCCTTTCCAAATACTGTATAAATTGTATCAGAAAGCTCTCTCATCTATCTATCTATTCATCTATCTATCTATCAATCACCTACCTATCTATTTATGTATTATCTATAAGTGTCCATTTATACCTTAATTTTTAAATAAAATGTTTCAGAACATAGATTATAGGGAAACAACTATATCAATTGTTCTCAATATCAATCTCATCAAGGAATAATGTAGTTTCCAATATTTCTTTTTTTAATATATTTTGTTGATTGTGCCATTACAGTTGTCCCATTCCCCCCCCTTTCATTCCCCTCCACCCTGCACACCTCCTCCCTGCACACCTCCTCCCTGCACACCTCCTCCCACTCACACTCCCCCACTTTAGTTCATGTCCATGTGTCATACGTTCTTTAGCTTCTACATTTCCTACACTACTCTTGCCCTCTCCCTGTCTATTTTCTCCCCACTGTGTATGCTACTTATTCTCTGTACCATCTTCCTTGCTCTCCTCCTCCAACTTCTGTGTTGCTAACCTTCCATGTGAACACCATTTCTGTGGCTTTGCTCCTGTGACCAATTAGGTGACCACATAGGTGACCAATTAGTCCGCTTTTGTTTTAGGTGTGGTTGTTAATAACTGAGTTTGCGGTCCTTTCACTGTTCATATTTTTATCTTCTTTTTCTTAGATCTAAGTCCCTTTAACATTTCATATAATAAGGGCCTGGTAATGATGAACTCCTTGAACTTGATCTTATCTGAGAAGTGCTTTATCTGCCCTTCCATTCTAAATGAAACATTTGCTGGATAGAGCAATCGTGGATGTAGGCCCTTGCCTTTCATGACTTGGAATACTTCTTTCCAGCCCCTTCTTGCCTGTGAGGTCTCTTTTGAGAAATCAGCTGACAGTTTGATGGGAACTCCTTTGTAGGTGACTGTCCCCTTATCTCTTGCTGTTTCTAGAATTCTCTCCTTTATTTTAATCTTGGCTAATGTAATTATTATCTGCATTGGTGTGTTCCTCCTTGGGTCCCCCTTCTTTGAGACTCTCTAAACTTCCTGGAAGTCTATTTCCTTTGTCAGATTCAGGAAGTTTTCCTTTATTATTTGTTCAAATAAGTTTCCCATTTGTTGCTTTTCCTCTTCTCCTTCTGGTACCCCTAATTTGGATGTTGGAACATTTAAAGATGTCCAGGAGGTTCCAAAGCCTCTCCTCATTTTTTCGGATTCTTATTTCTTCATTCTTTTCTGTTTGGTTGTTTCTTTCTTCGTTCTGGTCCACTTCATTGATTTGAGTCCCAGTTTTCTTCCCATCACTATTGATTCCCTGTGCATTTTCCTTCATTTCACTTAGCATAACCTTCATTTTTTCATCTAATTTGTAACCAAAATCAACCAATTTTGTGAGCTTCCTCATCACCAGTGTTTTGAACTGTGCATCTGATAGACTGGCTATCTCTTGGTTATTTAAAAGTATTGGTTCTGGGATGTTCACCAGAATGGGGCAACCTAGTCGCTGGGTTGGGAGTCTGTCTGTGGGGCCAGGGTCAGAGATGGAACAATGGCGCCTGTTCTGTGCTCTCTCAGATTTGTGTCCCCTCTACTGCCTCCCACAAGTAAACTGGGCCCCCTGGCACTGGTTCCAAAATGGGTGGACCTATGCATGCTCCAGGACCCTGAGGGTCCCCCCAAAGACCTTTTTGGTGAGGCTGGGAGTCTTTCCAGAACCTTTTCAATTGGCACTTTTAGGCTTTATTTCCTGTCACTGGGGCCCTGGGCTGTGCGGTCCATGTCACTGCCTGCTCTTGCCTATTTGATCTGTGTGTGAATGTGTGTCCATGGTTGGCCAATTGCCCTGTGTGTCCTGCGTGCTCTGCTTGCTTCCTCCCCGCATGTGGGGTTTGTAAGCCCCATGCTGCCCAAGCTCCTCAGCACTCCCGGGGCTGCCAGCCACTGCCTTTTCTTGCCACATTCCCTCTCTACCCCTCTTACCAGACTATCCGAATGGTTGTCGGACTTCCACAGTTCAATGTTCTGTCTGTTCTGGTTGTGTTATTGTTTCTATATCTTTGTTGTCCTTAATTTGGTTGTGCGAGGAGGCACAGTATTTCCACCTATGCCTCCATCTTGGCTGGAAGTCTGTTTCCAATATTTCTTAATAATCTCTGGAAGAGTTTAGATTACATTTTTCTCTGTTCCGTGTGTCCATCTGGATTTTAATTTCCTTAGGTAAGTGCTTTCACATAGCACATTTGCAGATATATCAAAATAAACATAGCAAGTTTTCTTTATAAATTATTCAGTAGGAAAAATAATGTTCATATTTGAACTCCACTATTTTGGGCCAAATAAAATATTTAATTTGCATCAAATTAAATAATTCACTATTAAAATTCATGTTGTATTTCTATAATATATTTATAAGTCAACATTTCACATCTTGCATTATTTATTCTCTTTTGAATTTCATAAATTTCTACATTTTTATATTATCTTCTATAATCCATTCTTGTTATTTATTATATATATTTGCATGTGTATTAATTTTATTTCATTTCCTAAATACCTACCTTCCTATTATAAGATAAAATGTCTGATTTCAAAGCTACATACTATCTCATATCCTTTGTTTACGTGTCTTTGACAATGATTCTCCTCTAATTAGTGGCAGGTTTAAGCAATTTTAAATATTGTGATGTCATATTTCATCTTGGGATTTATTATAAATCTTATTTTCCATATATAATCAACTTTTTACAGAAAATATCAATGTTTAGATAATTAATAGATTTCAACTGTTGCTATATTAAAGCATAAGCATTAGTTTTTCCATGTAGTCAAATCCATATCAGAATAAATTAAATATTCAAATGTTTATCAATATAAGTACTCCTATAGTCCAATCTTGAAGTAGGACTAAGCCAAACACATGAAAAAATAAATATTAAAAAGTAATCAAAAGAATACTAGTAAAAGGGGAAATATCAAACAAATATAATGTAATTACTTTAATTAATGAAGTAATTATCACATTCTACTAATTAAAATGTATATAATCTCTATTTTGCCACGAGTATCAAGCTTCTTGAAAATTTAAGAACTAAAGTGTGAACTGGGAGAATATTTTAAGAAGCATTATAAAGTAGGACTTAATCACACCAAATAAGTTTACTTAATTTTAAAAAAAGAGAGCTTTTGTACCTCATAGTCATAAATTCTTCCCTCAGATAGTACTGACCAAATACACCCTAGTTTTGAATCTGTAACCCAAGATTCTTCAGGGTGATAGCCCTCTTTGGTAATGCTTTCTTTCTCCTCCAAAGTCTTTAAGTGTATATAAGAATAAACAACCTTGCACATTAAATAGCTCTATTTGTAATTGTATTTTAATATTTTTTTCTTTATCTAGGGTTCAATTAGCATATTATATTTTATCTATGATTTACACTTTATAACCTTCTTTACTATCAAAACTTTTATTCTCTATGTAAGTAGATGAAGCAAGAAGAGCCTCTAATTGTCTCTTTTTGAAGGACTTGGACCCATCCCCCCTGTTGAGTAAAATAAATGGAAAGTGTGTTATTTGTTCTTAGTTAATCCTTTAGTTATTTAAAAATCCTTAATTGTGGTTGTTAGTATTCCTGATATTGACTTGTGAGAAAGCTAAACAGTTTCAGTATCTTTGTTAATTGCTACTTAATTGGTTATTTAAAATATATATATATTGATGCTGAACAGTAACATAGATGGTTCTTATGCCTGCTTGTATTTCTATCCTTTTACTTCTTTTTCTTTTCACAAATTTTTATTTACTGTTCAGGAAACACTTTTTTAAAATCTTAAAGGGGTGCATTTAAAACTACTTGACAAGCCGATATTTATCAGTATATTATCTTTCATTCATGAAGCAATAGATATCATAAAATTTATGCCCTATAGTAACTACCTAACATTTTTGCATTTCTTATTTTCAGAACATGTTTTCTGCTTTTAGATAATAATTTGATAGATTGTAGCAAACATTTTGGCTTGCAAACCACAACATATTGGGAAAACTGTTGGCAGTATTTTAAATAATTGCCTAAAACTTTTTAAAAAATATTTTATTTATTTATTTTTAGAGAGAGGGGAAGGTAAGGAAAAAGAGTGGAAGAGAAACATCAATGTGTTGTTGCCTCTCATGTGTCCCCCACTGGGGACCTGGCCTGCAACCCAGGCATGTGCCCTGACTGGGAATCGAACTGGCAACCCTTTGCTTCACAAGCCTGTGCTCTATCCACTGAGCTACACTGGCCAGGGCTAATTGCCTAAAACTTTGATAACATAACTTTAAATTAAAAGGAAAAAAACAAAGCTGGAAATATTTGTCTTTCCAAGAGATAGTTAATTTTTTCAGTGTTTTTTAATGGGAAAAGCTTTTGGATAAGAAACATGCAAATAAATAGGAATGGGAGAAAAATAGTTGTTTGTCTGAGTTTATTACTATATTAAGGTCAATAAGTGACAAGTGTTTTGGCATTGCCTTTGACAATTCTTTTGCAAGAGTGGTTAATAATAATATTTTGATATGTATGCTATAGTTTGCAAATACCTCCTGTGACTTGGGGTAAATGTCTCTTTCTTAAATTCCTTAATTACTGAGGATAAGAGCTCATGCCAACCTATATCAAAAAGGGCATTTGGCCCCAAAGGCAAGGGAAATAAATGCAAAAATAAATTAATGGGACTATATCAAACTAAAAAGCTTCTGCACAGCAAAAGAAACCACCAATAAAAGAAAAAGGCAACCAACAAAATGGGAGATGATACTTGCAAACAACAGCTCTGACAAAGGGTTAATATTCATAATATATAAAAACCTCATACAACTCAACATAAAACAATCTAATTAAAAATGGGCAGGGGAACTGAACAGACACTTCTCCCAAGAATACATAAAAATGGCCAGCAGCATATGAAAAGATGCTCAACTTTACTAGCTATTATGAAAATAAAAATTAAAACTGCAATGAGGTCTGATTGGTGTAATCACTTGTTTGGGCATCATTCTGCAAAAAGAAAGTTTGCTGGTTTGATTCCAGGTTAGGGTACATGCCTGGGTTGCAGCTTGGCCTGGGTCAGGGCACATAGAAGAGGGAATGGATCAATGTTTCTTTCTCATATCTTCTGTCCTTCTCCTTCTCCCTCCCTCTGTCTCTAAAAATAATTAAATAAAATCTAACCCCCCAAAAACTATGATACACCACCTCATGCATGTTAGAATGGCTATTATTAACAAGACAAGTAACAGCAAGTGCTGGAGGGGGAATCTCATTCACTGCTGAGGGAAATGTAGACTGGTACTACCACAATGAAAAACAGTCTGTCAGTTTCTCAAAATATTAAGAATAGTGTTACCATATGACCCAACAATCCATCTCCTGGTACTTACCTTAAAAATTTGAACACATTTATTTATAAAGATGCAGCATTATTCATGGTGGCCAAGACATGGAAACAACCAAAATGTTATTCTATAGAGGACTGGATAAAGCAGATATGGTACAAATATACAATGGAATACTACTCAATCATAAGAAAAGATGAAATCTTGCCACTTGAAAGAACATCAATGGATCTTGAAAATATTATTCTAAGTGAAATGTCAGTCAGAAAAAAACTAGGAACCATATGATTTCACTCATATGTGTGATATAAATCTGAAAGCAACAAACAAACAAAAACTCATAGACACAGACAACAGTATGGTACTTACCAGAGGGAATGGTGTTGGGTTAGTTAAGGGCAAAGGAGTTCAAATATGTGATGACAGAAGATGGTTTGACTTTGGCTGTGAACACACAATGCAATATACAGATAATTTATCATAGAAATCTATACTTGAAGCCTGTATAATCTTATTAACCATTGGCACCTCAATAAATTTAATAAAAAAGAATAAGTCAGAAATTGAGAAAAATTGTAGACTAATGTTGTGGTAGACTACATTCTACACACAAAATATAATTTTGGGATATGAAGGATGTTTAAACTTATTTGTGTAATAATTTTGCAATATACACATGCATCAAATAACCCACTTTTACCCATTAAACTTATACTAAATCAATTATGTTTTAGGAGTTCTACACCAGAGGGGGTACAGGGGTCTAAGCACAAATAGGCAAGAACTGATGCACAGATCCCCACATACAGCTCAAGCCCAACTCTGCCTTCAGTCCTCTGATCCAGAGTTCTAGACTGTTAGTAGTCCAGAGCTCTGCAGTCATCCTGTGTTTGATATGACTGAAGGTCTTAAAAAGTCAGTGTATTAGATAGCTTGGCAGTCCAATCCCCACAATTCCAGAATAAAATGCCACACCAGCTGGTAAGAATGACCTATACCATATGCCATCCTGTTCAGCCTTAAAGCCTGGGATACCTTGTAGACATGAGTCCTTAACTTTGGGACATCTGATTGACCCTAGACACAGATGCAGGTCATCAAGAAACAGAGAGGGAAAAATGGGACCTGTGTTAACTTGGGACTTGCTCTTGGCTTTTGGTGCCTCACCTTGGAAAGCACTGCTGAGTCAGGTTGCATCCTACACAAAGGAAAAACACCTAGATACTGAAGCCCATTGAGGCAAAGCAAGGGTCTCCCTTTTTTTGAGTCTAAGAATTATATTATGAGAAAGTTAAATTCTCGTCTTCTATAACATGAAGCACTAAGATAACAAGAAAAACTAAAAAAAAAAGTCAATGAATAATAACCTCATATGTTTTTTTTTATTGTTCAATTACAGTTGTCTCCATATTCTCGACACCATTTCGCCTGTCCCCCCTCCCCACCTCCTACATTTAATCCTTCCCATCTTTGGCTTTGTCCATGGGTTCTTTATACATGTTCCTTTATGACCCTTCCCCTTCTTTCCCCCATTATCCCTTTCCCCCAACCCCTCCGGTTACTGTCAGTTTGTTGTTAATTTCAATGTCTCTGGTTATATTTTGTTTGCTTATTTGTTTTGTTGATTAAATTCCACTTACAGGTCAGGTCAAATGGTATTTGTCTTTCGCTGCCTGGTTTATCTCACTTAGCATAATGCCTTCCAGTTCCATCCATGCTGAAGTGAAGGGTAGACATATCACATTATTTAGAAATACCAGGCAAATAGCTTTCAAAATAGATGCCTCTTGGGAGTAGGAGTTGGAGGAGAAAAGAATGGGGGCTGAAGAATAATCCTTTGATTTTTTAAATTTTTATATGCATTCAATAAATAATATCAATTGATAAGTTTCAATGTTTACATGGGTATAAAGCTAATTAGTAATCTATGGCTCTTATACAAGGGAACATGCTTTTCATTTGGTTGCTTGTATAGTTTTATGAAATGATTCTAAGGTGGTATATGAACCTGTATTTAAAAAAAAAAGAAAGATTATAAAAGATTCTTATAAAGGCCATTCCAAAGAAGAAATATATTTTATTTTAGAAACACAATTTATATATGTGCAGATTTCATTAAATGCCCAAGGTTATGATGACTATATCAACCAAAAATTAACAATTAATAAGTAATTAATCTGTAGATGTGCAAGTGGTGAATAAATAGAGAAGAGTCCAGAAAAAGTCCAAGTTTTCAATATCCTGAAAAAGGAGTATATTTATATCATAATAAGTAGTGCTAAGTCTACCTGAAATGGCACTTTTTGATGTGGTTGGAACAGTTAGGGAAAATGGCAAAGCAAAGAAGCTTGAAAAAGATACAGTGTATCAAATTTTGGGAGGTATTTTTCTTGTTATTCACAAGTTGTTTTACTTGTGAAACACTCATTCAGCTTTTTGATATCTCTCTTAGTTCTTAAGCTCCATAAAATATCTGCCATTATTTGAAACTATTTGCTCTAATCTCTTAAAACTCATCTGGAAGATTGAATTATTTTG
>PVKM010010114.1:0-35487 GCA_004027735.1 Carollia perspicillata | reverse complement strand
ATAAGATACTCTTATGCCCAGTAAAAGAAAGCAAAGTTCAGTGTTAGCAGTCAGCATGCTGTTAGCCATCAGTGGAATTCTATTCAGCCTTTCCCTCCAAGGGCATATTTGGAATTGCGATCTGATGACTGTTTAAATACGACTCATAAAGGTTCATACTCCTTGAGATGTTTTAGTTTCCAGTTGCCTATCACTGTCCTATTCAATCTAGGTGGTCTTAGTAACACTCTCACAGGCACTCTCAATTCTTGTATCTTCTTAATATTTCACAGATCCTCTATGTTGATGAGGTCTAATAATTCTGCCAAGATCGTATGTTCATGATATAGTTCTTCCTATAAGCTAGGCTTTGGTCCTCTGATCCAGACCTTAAGAGCCAAAAGTGCCCAATGACCTTTACAACCACCAGTCGTACAGATGATACCAGCACTAAGAAATAACAGAGAGTCAACAGACGTGACTGTGCTATTCATTTTATTAATGCTGGTTCATTCATCTTTTATTAATGCCAATTCAATCCAAATCTATACCAACCTAACAATACTACTCACTGAGAAACAATCAGTAATAATGTTACACAAGAGAACTGGGAAATAACAAACCTGAGTCCCAGAGTCTCAGTCTGCAGGTCTTGGAGATAGCATAATGAGCAAGGGAGACATCAGCATCTTTCAAGGAAGAATCTCTGGAGCCAGGTGGTTAGTAGGGCAGATGAAGTCCTCAATTCACCAAGGCACAGCATTCAGCAGCCAATGCCAAGGTAGATCAGCCTGGCATGGAGCAGTACTCTGGTGTGTGGAGCTTGGCTATCTCAGCAGTGGTCTGGAGCCTGCCTCAGTTATACCTTGAAAATGGTGTACTCCACCCTTCTGGGTTTCTTGATGAGTGTCTTGACACCCCTGATGCCAAGTGGGGAATTTCCCCAGGAGTATATCTATATGGGTGGTCCCTTTCTGCAGACATGGCTGTTCTGGTCACACATTCAGAGATGTCTTAGGTGTGTCTTCTTGTCAGGTGTGTCTAGAATGACTTAGGCAGTTTTCCTCTTGAGCCAAAGTATCATGGCTGACTGGCAGCCATCTTGGTTAACATGAGTGACTCCATTTTGTTTTAGATACTTTATGCTGTTTTGACAGGACAAATGCCATTTTATTGGTCCTGCCCTCCACAAATTCCTTTTATTACTATTATTTTCAAAACCCAGCATATGATATTACAAAACTCAGCATACGATATTTTCAAAACCCCACATACGATATTACAAAATCATACAATGATAAAAAATCCATTCAAAATGCAAAATAGATCAGTGAATTTTAATATAACAAAGTATGAAAGGGTTACTGATAGGGTTTTTGGTTTCACGTTGCAACTAACTTTCAAGAAACTAGCTGAACTTTGCTGTTAAAGCAAAGAGAAATAATCAAAACTACCAGAAAATCATTAAACGTATCTCTTCCAACTATATATGTGTGTGAAACCAAATTTTCCACTTCTGTTTTAAGCTAAACCATATATTGTAACAGACTAAATGTAGAAGCAGATATGGGAGTCTCATTATCTTCTACTAAACCAGACTTTAAAATGTAAAACAATGCCAATGTTTTCAAACCATTTTTGTTCTTTAAATATAGATATTTTTCATAAATAAATCAGCATGTATGGAAATGAGAAGACTTGATCTAAAAGAAGGCACACATCAAAATTATTATACACTGAAGAAATGCAAATCGAAATCACAATGAAATATCACATCATACTTGTTAGAATGGCTAATGTAAAATGACAAGAAATAACAAATATTGAAAAAGGATGTGAAGAAAAGGGAACCCTTGTATACTGTTGATAGAAATGTAAATTGGTGCAGCCACCATGAAAATGGTATGGAGGTTTCTTTAAAAATTAAAAATACAACTACCATGTGATCCATCAATTCTACTTCTGGGTATTTATCTGAAAAAAAATGAAAATACTAACTTGAAATGATACATATACTCTTATTTTCATTGCAGCATTATTTACAATAGCCAAGAAATGGAAGCAACCTGCATGTTCATCTATGGGTAAAGAAATTGTGAGATACACACTCACGTGCATACACACACAATGGAATTTTTTTTAGCCATAAAAAGAATGAAATCTTGCCATTGTGACAACATGGATAGACCTGGAGGGTATTATGCTCAGTAAAACTAGTCAGTAAGGGACAGACAAATAGCATATAATCTCACTTATATGTGGACTCTAAAAAATCTCACACAACAACAACAAAATCAAACTCACAGACACAGAAAACAGAGAACAGATAGGTGGTTCCCTGGAGGAAATGCATGAAGGAAATAGAAAATATTTTTCTCTAAATAAATAAGCATAATACAATTTAAAAATAAAGAATTGCATGGGTTGGTGTCAAAAGTCTTTGAAGAGAGATATTCCTCATAGCACTGACTATGAATGCAAAGATTTGGAGTTAGCCTACATGTTATTCACTAGATGACTAGATAAGTAATAATCATAATAACTTATTCAATACTTGCCATGTGTCCTCGGTGTTTTAAATTCTGTATTTATTATGTATTTGAGTCATGTGATCCTTACAACAAACCTATGAGAAAGGTACCACCATTGCTTTTATTTTACAGTGCAAAAGTGAGCCCTGAGATGACAATGGATTGCTCATAAACATGTAACCATGTGGAAACTTCATTTTTTAAATATGACCTTTTTTCCTTCCTTTCCTTTTGTCTCAAGCTGGCCTCGTCCAGCACCCTGACCTGCCTGTCTGCTTCTCCCTTACAGGAAACATGAAGCCCTCAGGACAATGAGGTTCTCATCAGCATCAAATAACCTCAGAAACAAAACCTCGGATGTGTCGACCCCAGAGACAGAGTTTTGGTCAAACTAGAGGTAACATCTAGGCCTCAGTTGTGTTTCAGCTCCAGGTCCAGAAAAGCATCAAAACCAGATGAAACAATGCTATGGCTCATGTCAGGACAGGCTGCGCTGATCAACGGCCTCCTCCCTCAGCACTAACCAATCAGCAGAGATCACAACCATTATCAAAGCCCTAAGTCCCTTTGTCATCGTGGTTAATGATCTTCCCCTCCATACTTTCCTTGATGCAAACTCTTGATAGTGTCTCATTGGGCTTTGATGTGCACAGGCTAACTGACCCCTTCATCCAGTAACAGTGGGGCAAAACTTGACCCCTTAATCTCACTTTAGAGTCTATGTGTTTTATCATATTCAAGTTCCTGAAAAATTTTCTTATTTGCATAGAACAAAAAACCAATGAGGATTCAGGAACAACCAGGGAGTACTGCATAGCTTCACATGGGTAGAAGTTCTACAAACAACATCAACTTAAAAAATATAGGGGAGAAAGTAAATTGTATTTGCAATTGTATTGCAATGAGTATATAGGAAATTACCATTTGTATATATTTTTAAAACATAAAACTGTACCATATTGTTTTCAAGGATAAAGAAGTATCTCAGTAAATGTGTAGAAGTTGAACTCAAAAGATACTTATTTCTTACTCCAGATAAATGTCTTATGATGGGGAAGAAATGGAATAGAAAATAAATTAGTGTGAATATATAAGTAAACAAAATAAAAGGGTCCTTCTCAAAATAATGGTAGTATGTCATGAATGAAATAATATTGTTAACTCAAAATTTAATAGCAAGGTTAACAAAAGCAACAAAATAACATCTACTTCTTTCCACATTTCCCATAAAGACACAATCTGCAATCTTCTTGAGAATTCTCCCCTCTTTGTCATCTGGAAAACCATATGCCAAGGTCACTGTGGAACAGGTAGCTTTTTCTTTCAACCTTACTTCTAATCAGTCTCTGAGGTTTGGACCCTGATCTCTGAGGCTCTCCTCAACAAGAAAGGTGAGTTGCAGTACCTGCAAAACTTGTAAAGTAGAACAAAATTCCTAGAAGAACAAGACCCCTCATAATAATCCTTTCCAGCAACTGAAAACATTAAATATTGTAACATAAAATATGCACTACTTTTTACCAAATTCGTATGCCCTTTTATTTCATCTCTTCATAATTTTCTCTGCGCTGGAAAAGAAAATATTATTTCACAATTTAGCTAGCATGAGAAGTCAGTGAGTCAGGATGCTAACCTTATGGTAAGATTTTGCTCGTGTCAAGGTCTTTATTTTGTGCTTTCTATTCCATAGAAAAATCAGGATATTTCACTGAGTTTTCCTTAACTAAACACTGAAACAATGAAAACTGTAATTTGTCTCTTAAAAAACCCTCAATGCCTTCTCTTTCATAAGCACAGTCATATCTTGTACCTCCTTCAAGACGGTAAAACCTAACATTAACATGTAATTTTGTGAGGTTCCCAGTATTTATTTTCCTCCATCCTTTGTGTGGGGCTCCACTGGTATTGGGACCCTGAGGTCTGGGGCCAATTCAGGAATCACAGAAACTGAACTGTGCCTTGTCTGCCTCCACACTGCCCATCTTCCCCTGGCCCTGTGACAGCAGGTGTGTCTTCATCAGCAGTGGCCATGTGCTAAGGCAGTAGTACAGGGAAATAAACCCTGAAGTTGCATATAAGGAGCAATTTCCCTAGTGAAAGTTCCATTCGTTTCATTTCTCTTCACTATACAGAACTGGGGCTTAGAAAATTAGAAAAAGCCCTTAATATCTGTACTTCTGTAGTTCTAAGGAAGAAAAAAGGGGATTTAATGTACAAGGGACCTTGTAACTCTGTAGTAGGTAGTTAAATAGACACGGGCAGAGTAGGAATGATAGGCCAAGTACAGAAGGTCACCAGGGCAGAAAGCCACAAGTGTCTGACAATGGACAATTGTAAGGTGGGACCTCACCCCTAGGGTGATCCTTCTTCCTCTAGCATGTAGTTGGTCATGCGGTTTAGACCCTGCCCTGACCTTTCCTCCCATGGCATGTTTCAAGTTATTTAATAGACCCTCCCTTAAAGGAAGAACAAAGGGGCCAGAGAAAATCCTCACACGTCTCCAGTACAAGCCCTGGCTTGACCACTCCCTTAACCATTAGCCATCAGAACAATGAGGTTCTGGCTCACATTAAATAATCTTAAGAACAAAGCCTTGGGTCTGTTGACCACAGAGATAGTTGTGGAAAACTGGAGATAACATTTAACCCTCAGTTGTGTTCCAAACTCAGGCCAAGAAAATCATGAAGACCTGGCAGGGTGACGCTATGTTGGATATGAGGGCCAGTTGTGATGACTAATAACCCCCTGACCATGGGCTGACAATCATTAGAGACCATGACCCTGAAAGGACACACCTGGAAAGTTGATGAATATTTTATTGTGATCCTCCTCTGAGACCTCCAGATAAAACCCTTAAGACAAATGACTCAGCATGGCTCTGGTATTCTCCCTCTCCTCTCTCTCTCTCCACAGCATGCCCAGAGCCTTTCCCTCTTTCATTCTTCTTCCAGGTGCATTTTCGTAGCTTTTCTTTCTCCTAAGCTCCAGGGGCTTTTTTTTTTTTTTTTTTTTTTTTTTTGTCTCTATAACTTGCTTCCTGAGCCCACACAGCCCAGTTGGCTCACTTCTTCATGGCTCATTTCTTCTACCTCTGTGACTTTCTAAATAAACTTTTGCTTGTATTTGCATCTTAGCTCTGAATTCTTTCTTAGCCAAAACTCAAGAACTGAGTTGAGCCAAGGTCTAACATCTGGTGCCATTTTACCCATAGCAATTCCAAATGTCAAATAAATATGACAGCTATCCTTCTGATCAAATCTAGAATGAAACTATAAATTGTTTAGAAGTAAAACAAATTGTATGTAAAGTACTCTATAGAAATAGGGTTGAATAAGTCCCTAGAAAGTGTGAGAGTTCCACCAGGACAATACACCATTTTTACTTTATAAGAGAGCTGGGAGGCTTGGTCAGTCGGGCTGGTATTACATCATTACTGTAACTGCAGAGGTGGCCAAAGGCAGTAAATTACAAACTTGTAGGTGGAAATTCTAAAACTCAACAATTTCTTCACCCAGAATTCCATTCAGGTTTTCCTTTTAGGATTCAAGCAATTTTTATTGCCTTGATTATTATTCAACTTGGACAGATTTATGGCCCAGGAATTCATTTGAAGAGGATTGAAAATCATAGTTTTTACTTGTTAATTCTATGAGGCCAATTTTTTTAAAAAGTTGATGATTTCAAAGTATATAGAAAACTTTACATGATTTTTTTACATAATCTATCATCTCAAATAAATATACCCAGCTAAACTATGAGCTAAGAATATAACTTTTTGATTGATTTTCTAGGCTAGTATGGTGACCTATGAATAGAGCACTTCTAAATATTTTTGTTGTCAATGATTAGTGTCCACTCATTCATTCATTCATTCAATTATTCATCCCCAAACATGTTTATTATAATGTAGGCTCTGGACTAAAACTGGAAATGCAAAGATAAGTCAAATATAACTGCTGTCTTCCAGAGGAACTAAGTCTAGCAGCGGAGAAGCACCTGTTAACAATCATTAGATAGTCCAGCCAGAGTAAAGGTAAACTTTACTCTGGGAAGTAAAGTCAGGGAAAGCGGATATGAGGAGCCCTTGAGTCCCCAAATGAGGGGTATGTGGAGATTGCTATGGTAACACAGAATAAGAATCCGAGCCTCGGGTTGGAAAGGAAGGAATTGCCAAAGACGTTAAATCTTGAGTAGGACTGAAACACAAGTAAGAGCCAGAAGTGAAGCAGGCAGGAGTGAGACTCCCTGGGGAGCAGCAAGCAACCTGCAATGGGTAGAGTTGAGAGTGTGGGATGATGACTGGAAGGCAGAATGAACTAACTGTCTTCAAGTCTCTTCTACTTCTTAGCTGGAGGATCTTGGACAAGTTTCTTAAACTCTGGGTCTTAGTTTTCTCATGTTTAAATGAAATGACAAAAATGGTCCCACCAAAAAATGTGTTTTATTTAATGAGATAATATACTTAGTATAGAATCTGGCACATACTAAGTGATTAGGTGTTGCATACACTGATGCGAGAAACAAACGTCCAGGAACTTTCAGGATTCCAACATGATGTTTTATTAGCCAAAGTTTTACCTGCGCAGGGGCGAACTCTCCGAATGTGTCCGGAGACACAGTGCTCCTAAGAGCTGCAAATGAAAGTCGCGCCTTAACGCTCACAGCTAGGTTCTTTTATAGAAGCGAGCAAGCAAGCACTTTTACAGAAGCAGATGTGGCAGTTAGCCATTGGCTGGGAAACTCATGCTAGGCTCGTGCTCTCCTTGGTAATTGGTTGGGGAAGCTCGTGCTCAGCCTGTGCTCAAGGGCTGGGGCAGGGGTAAAACTTTTCACCTGGGCAACTCTCCAGGTGGCTATCTGCTAGGTCAGCCCTGCCTTTCTTAACTTCTTGGAATACAAGCCTAGGGTGGTTATGCAGTTATGGCTTTTCTAACCTTATTTTCTTAATACTAACTCCTTATGCTCATGCAGCTTTCTTTGTTCTCCACATTAGGAACCATTAAGTTCTTTTTTATTTCTACCTGTTTTCCCTTCTCTATGAGCCTGTGCTTCCAGTTTCCTGTAACTTCCTCCAATAACCACAGAGGAAGCTCCTGATATAGTTAAATGTAGTAGTCACACAAACCTTCTTCTTAGGAGGCCTCCTCTCAAATTTGAACCCAAGGAATGATGGGGACTCAGGCCCAGGAAGTCCATGTGTTGTGGCCGCAGTGGGCAAATTCACACAGACTATAGAAGTCCTGTGGAGAAAAAGGGACGACACAGCCACTCTACAAGTGAGAGAAAGGGCTACGACCCCTCCCTGGACAGGCTTTTACTGTTTTTCTGGGTACATTACATCAAGGCTCGTCCTCATTTACTATGCACAGGTTTGCTTTAGGTGGTTATCTTTTACAGAAAACAAAGGAGGAGATGTTGCTAATTACATCAAAGTAGAAGGATATTTGCAAATGTAATGGGAAAAGTGGTTGAACTGGTTTCACTCCATAATTGGGAGGTTTAGTTCAGATTTTAGGAAGTTACTTTAAAGATTTGCAGTAAGCATTTGCTGCCTCAATTCAGGGTGAGGGAGTTTTAGCAAAAGCAAGCCTCATAGCGTCCTAGGTACAACGCAGGCCCAATTCCCCATGGGAGAACTTACCCATGGGTGTGGGCCCTGTGTGCCAGATCTTGATCCCCACTGGCTTTTCTGAGTGGGAGCTGGGCTATATTTCCCACTGCCGTGCAGATGGTCACGCATAAAGGAAAACTGAGAGCAACACACTTCACTAAATTCTGGCCCCTGGCTATGCTGTGGCCTCATGAGCTAAATAACTTCCTGCTCCTCCACCAGTAGTAACAGGATCTCTATTCAAAGGAAAATCGCCCTTCAGTCAGCAATGTTGAAGTATGTTTATGAAATGCCTACTGAATGCCCAATGGTAGAAAAGTACAATAGGTAATAAAGTGATACTAACTAATAAATGAAGTTCTGAAGTGGGCATGAGGAGACAAGGGAGATAAAAAACTCATTTGGGGTGAATTAGGTCTGCAGACAAGAAGGGTTGCCAGGGAGAATGCATGAGTTAAAAGATCCAAGAAATGTTTAATGGAGAAGATGGGAGTAAATTAGAACATTGAAAGATATTCTCGGCATTCTCATGTTTTGTTTTTCCACATACAGGTTGCTTTGCAGAAATACATAAATAATACATTTGGTTAGAACCATTCAATGAGATTAGTAATTACCTATTTATTGAGAAGTCATTTATGCATCCTTGGTGCTTGGTAAGGATTAATTACCTTCACCAGATTTTTTTTTGCTAGCTTACTTATTCCTTCTGGAAGGTAAATATGCTTGGAATTTATGTTGATAAATACAGTGTAAGATGCCTGGCCCACATCTAAGAAGGTAATTTATCAGAGGACTCAAAAAGCCTCATAAAAGATGCTTTCTTTTTGCATGGAAAATGGTCCTAGAGGAAATGATAAGTCAAATATTGAGTTCTTAGTGTGCTAAAGTAACCCTCTCTAGTAGCTTCGTAAGACAGACATTTAAAACAATCATTTTATTTAGCTCCTGATTCCTTTGAGCAGATGGATTGCATCCTGGTTTGGGGCAGCTTGGCTGGCCTCTGATGAGCTCTCTTAGGCATCTACAATCAGCTGGAGGATGGGTTGGTAGCTGAATAATCTGGGATCAATTTGTTCATATGTCTGGCAATGTTCAAGTAATTTGCCAGGATGACAGGCTGTGAGATGAGCACCTCTGTCCTCCTCCACGTGGTCTCACATCCTCCCAGAGGCAAGCTTGTGCTCTGACACATGACTGTGCTCAGGGCTCCGAGCATAGCAAGCCTCCTGAGGTTTAGGATCGAAGCTGTCTCAGTACCACTCATGTTGCGTTCTTACAATCAAAACAAGAAACAACACGAGCCCATTTTCAAGGGGGTGGAACGAGAGTTTATCTTTTGATGGGAAAAGCTGCAAGGAATTTGTACTCATTTGCACTCTGACACAGATATACATGTTTTGGAGACGTGGATAAGATTGGCTCAGTGGTGGTAAATTATTAGATTGGTAATTTCTTGTGATATTTAAACATGTGTTATAAAAAAGCATCCCCTAAGTTAGAGATTTTTCATTTTCCCCAGTAATTTGTGTATTTATTTTCCAAATAATTTCGTAAAAATAGTGATGATGATGTCATAATTCACATGTTGGTGTGATTGTTTTGGGTCAATGGTGTGATAAATGCTTTGTATTTGTCATTGCATTTACTTTTTGCAATAATCATATTGCAAACATGGGTAAGTTATATAAATCTCAACGATTCATAGTACATTATTTGCTATAACTCAGAGAAAAAACAGATTTGGAGTTGAATATCATGCTTTCTACTCTATATTCAGGTCATTCTGCTGCACAGGGTAGAACTTTGTTGCATGCATTCCCTCTAGAGTGAGAATTTTCAGTGCAGGAAACACTTTTTAAATTTGGGTGTGAAATCAAAACCAAGCCAGACAGGTTCAATGAAAATGTTGTTAAATGTAGAACAGTTTCTAAGACTAAAATGTAATGTAATAATCAATTTTACTTTTAAAATACAAAAAGAATGATGCTGACTCTAAAAATTTTAAATGATTACTTTTGAGGCCTCCCATTTTTAAACTCCCTTTCTTTTGGTTGAACTCACCAGGTCAATGGGGGAAATTTTATGAAAATGTTGTAATAGGAAAATACTATATATATATATATATATATATATATGGTGTATATACACACTAATTAAACTACCATCTAAAAATATTTTTCTTTAACTGTATTCCTTAGTGATTCTGATATCAATATAGCTCTAATTTAGAATAATAAATTATTTCATATTTACTTTTCCACCTGCTAACAAAGACATTTCAAGTGTAAATGAAAAAAATTTCTTCATACACTACTTACTATATTTTTGTTTTCAGAAATGCAGTCCAGAGAAAAGTGCTTCATTCTTTAGTAAGATGACACATTCCTGGTTTAACAGGTAGGGATTTTACTCATTTGTAGCATACCACAGAGGAAGATTTCAAGGGAAATAACAGCTAAAAGTTATGTCCTTAATCAAATCATAGATATTTTTAAATGATTCTGTAAATATTTTTCTTATACTAGTTATTACAGAGGAATCACAAGTAAACAACATACTAGTTTCACAGATAAGACTACTAACACTCTTATGATGTGTTTAAAGAATGTTCTTTTAAAAGATTTGTATCCCTGTTAGCACTAGGAAAGGGTAGAAATGTGAAATTCATTTTTTAGTATCAAGTACCTCCTACCTACTTGATATTATCCATCTATCTATCTATCTATCTATCTATCTATCTATCTATCTATCTAACTATCTATATAATTTCATTTAATTTTTTCCTCAAGTTGTATGAGATAGGAATATAGAGGTGAGAAAAATTGAGGTTAAAGAAAAGAAAGTAACTTGTCTATTGATACCCAGGTCAGAACACACCTACTTGGTATTCTTAGAAGTTGGTCTCTTTTGAGTTAGTGTTTCATGTTTTTTGTTTGTTTGTTTTGTTTTGTCTTTCTAGTGTTTACTAGAATTGTTCCCATATATTCTTATATACTGAAGTCTGTCCAGAAAAAGTCCAGCCATTGTTAATATAAGGAGAATGGTTTGTGTGCTGTGAATGTAACCTGGCAGCCAAGGAGAGTGGACTGGAACGCACATGTGTGAACAATAATGACTTCTTTGTACTAGTCAGTGGGGGTGGTAGACACCACTGAGTGAGCATGTGTACTGTGTGGCCATCACATTCAAAATGACTGAGCAAGCAGAGCAATAAATCTGCATCAAATTTTGTGTTCAGCTTGAACATTCCTCTGCAGAAACTATTTGGATGATTCAGAAGGCTGCAGCTATGGACAGCTGATGACTGGCAGCTTCAGTATGACAACGCCCCTGCTCATGCATCACATCTCATGCAGAATTTTCTAGCAAAACATCAAATCATCCAGGTGACTCAGCCCCTGTAGAGCTCACATTTGGCACCTTGTGACTTCTGGCTTTTCCCAAACTAAAATCACATTCCAAAGAGAAGAGATTTCAGACCATCTGTGAGATTCAGAAAAATATGATGGGCAGCTGATGGTAATTGGGAGAACCATGTGAATTCCTAAGGTGTCTACTTGGAAGGGGACCGAAGTGTCATTGTCCTATGTACAACGTTTCTTATATCTTCTTTTATAAATATCTCTATTCTGCATAGCATATGGCTGGATACTTTCCAGACAGGCCTCATATACTATTAAATCACACACATGGATACACACAATCATTTTTATAGGACATATAATATTTACTATCTAACAAAATAATTCATACATAGTGTGAGGGCTTGAACGCAGGAATTAAATCATGTTAAATGAATAGAGTTTATCTTTTCTAATTTTCTAACAAGAAGCTCACTTTAGAAATATATTCCTATTCCTTCATAACAGAAAGCTTATGATAATATAAAATTACATGCATCACATGAACATTATATTCCATACTCTAGAGTCAGTAGAAACAAAATTGTCCAAAACTATCTATCTCTAAATATGTTTTCACAAGTAGATGAATCCTTACCAAAATAAGAAAATGTTGCTTGTGTACTAGATGCCCTGCATTATGCCAGCCTTTAAAAATGAGAGATAAATGACCTAGCTCCTGTCTTCCAAGTGTTCACAGTAGAATTAGAAAGATTAAAAGGTATACTATCAATTATTCAAAAAGGCAAAAGGCAACATAAGCATGATAAATAAATAATTTTCAGGGGTGTTATCTAACCTAGTTTGCACAGTTAGGGAATTCACAAGTAATTATGCTTTAACCCAACATTTAAAGACATAGAGAGTGAGGCATGTGGCATTCCAATTTGAGCAAATACCATATGCAAACCACAGAGGCAAGAGCAGGAGGGATAGATCATGAAGAATTCTCTAGGAAATCCTGAAGATAATGAGAAACCACTGAAGAATTTTAAATAGAAAATGACATAATCATATTGGCACTTCAGAAAACCACCTTTACAATTGTGTGGATATGGTTTGTAGGAGATGGAAATGGAAATGGAAATGGAGATGGAGAGTAGGTAGGAGATCTGTGGATGTCCTGGAGGAGTTATAGTTATAGTCTGGACTACGGTAATAACAAAGGTGATGAAGAAGAAGGAACAGATGGGAGAGCTGTTAAAGAGAGAGCTACTTGAATGAAGACATCAAGGAACTAGGAAAAGTGTGGAATAAATCTCAGTTTCTGACTCATAGCCGTGAGAGGTTCAGGTGCAGTGAAAACCTGTGAGTTCAGTTTGGGGAACCTTTAATTTGATGCCTGTGAATGATTCTCATGAAAAAATACCTACCAGGTGTTGAGTATGTAAATCTCAGGCTTAAGATAAACTTTTGACTGACAGATATGAATTTGGGAGTCATTGACTGTAGGTCTGTAGTTAAAGCCATGGATATGAATGAGATCAGTCAGAAAGAGGTCCTGCTGAATAATAGTATGAACAAATGGAATATTGGCATCCTCCATATTTAAACAGTGAGAGTAGGAGCATCTACAAAGAAGCTAATTAAAGGTGGTCAAAATGTAAGAGAAAAAACAAAAAGTGTGATTGAAAGCTAAGGAAACTGTCAAATGAGGAGAAATATAAAGTGGTTGATAGGGCTAAATACTATAAAGAGCTCAATTAAAATAAGACCTGAGAATTCTCCATTGAATTTGGCAGTATAAAGATCATTTGTGATTTTTTTAGGAAAGCAGTTTAAGTAGAAAACTTACATGCTTGGTGAGTAAATACCATATTTTGCTGGGTACGATGCACACATTTTTGCCCAAAATTTTTAGGGAAATATAAAGATGTGCATTATAGATAGGTAGTACCTGAAATACCCTGAATCTGTTCTTTGTTTTACAATTATGTGTTACTTAAAATTTCTTGTACCATGATATGTTCAAAAATAAATGCTAAAATTTCTTTATAATACAAAAAACAAGTCTCTAATCATAAATAAATAAAATAAAAAATTGAGTTAAAAATTAAAACAATGATTTTTTTCCCTGCAAGTTTGGGCCAAAAATGTGGATGTGTATTATACCCAGCAAAATAGGGTAATTGGGCAGAGAAGTTAAAGTATGGTAAGAATTCCAAGTTACACAAATCTAGGAATCACTTAGAGAACATTTCAAAATTTTTATTCCAATATGCCATATTAAGCTACACACTAGGAAAAAGAAAGTTTAGATAGAAATTATGTAGATGTAGGCTATTTATAGTAAGTGATTTTGATTTTTCAAATTTATATATGTATGGATGTATCTTCCAAACCTGAATTCTGTTTTATCCATGAGTTGAGAGAAAGAGTGATGTCTACTCTGGCTTAAAAATTTTAGGTTGTCATTTTTAATTCATAAGGTATCACAGAATTCAATAATATAAATAAAATTAATTTTAGTTAAATGTACTTTTAAAACTTTAATTACCAAACTATAAAAATTATGCATTTGTATTAAATATTACAAAAATCATTTTAGGAGGCCTAAAGTAAGAAACTGAAAATAAAGTTAATAAGCAAGGTGAGGAATAAAAAAATTTTAATATAGCAACTGAATATTTTGAAGTACATGTGTTACATCAATCACATACACCAATAAGCTGTAATTATTGAATATCACACATTTCTTCTGTTTAAATTTAACATTTCAGTACTAGATAGGAAGTAACTTTCAGCATGCTACTATCTGGACCTGTCATTGGCATGGATCTAATTGAGTTTCTTTTCTGATGGTTAAACAATCGAAGCTGAAACATCCCTATTGTTCAGGAGAATGTCTCTGAAGACAATGGTTAATTGTGTTCTCAGATACATTGAGTCAGAAATTATTTCATAAGCCGAGTTCAAGCTACCATAATTATCTGAATAATTCAATTAAAATATGCTCATATGATACAAATAATTAGAAAATTATATGCTTATGTGCTTTAATTCCAAAGGCAGTAGCTATCTGGATCATTTAATGATCAAATAATTACAAAAACTTTATTAACTAGCAAATATAATCTGTCATCAGTTAAAGTAATCATGATCATAGAATAATTCCTTGGCATTCATGAAAAAATCTAGTTAAATTTTTATAGGTCACAGTTGAAACATTATTTTTACCAGAGATATACTTTTCAATGTGTCCTACCTTTTCCTCACATATTAATAAGACTTGTACATTACCTGACTTTTTCCTACCCTGTGATTGTTGAATAGACCAACTTCTTGCTTTTTCTCATAACATAATCACTCTTTTCCAGAAAATTTTAAAAATATTTTTATTACTATTAATTTTTAACAGTAATAAAATTGTTAATTCTACTATATATTCACACTGTCCAGCTATTCAATTATTACTCATCTACAAAATTTGCAATTAGTCTCCTCTTCCTAGCCAACTGCCACTGTTGTGGTACTGTTAACATCAGTGGATGAGATATTTATGCACTATTGTTAATGTTAAATGCACTCAAAAGCTGTCTAAGATAACACATTGAAAACATGGTGGAAATACTACACTTAAAGGCATTGTCTGCCTTTGATTAAATTAGCACTGGTTTATATCACATTTAAAAATCTGTGACCACTTACTTTAGTTGAGTTCTGATAACCCACTACCATCGGACCAGCGTGGAAGGTTAGCAACAGGGGAGTGGGAGGAGGAGTGGGGGAGAAGGTACAGAGAATAAGTAGTATAGAAGGTGGGGAGAAAATAGACAGGGAGAGGGCAAGAGTAGTGTGGGAAATGTGGAAGCTAAAGAACTTATGACACATGGACATGAACTAAAAGGGGAGAGTGTGGGTGGGAGGGGTGTGCAGGGTGGAGGGGAATGAAGGGGGGAAATGGGACATCTGTAATGGCATAATCAATAAAATATATTTTTTAAAAATCTGTGACCAGCCTCCAGAGCTTCTGGCATTTAACTGCCTGTAAAAATGGGAAATTAATAGGGCTCTGCCTGCTCTAGAGAGTTGTGAGAATCAAATTAATTTACGTCCTTTGAAAAAAAGACATCATTCTAAAAAATACAAGATATGTATATGAACATCATTTCTTTAGGAATGAAATCCACAGCTATTGGGACTACATCACCACAGTTACGTGGTGAGTACTACATTTCAGTGATTGGGACAGTCTCAACTATTGGTCCAAGTCGCTTCCCCAAAACCTGCCTCAACATTTGATTTAGAAAAGTACCTCTTCCCCTTTTCCTGGACTCTGGTGTGTGGAAGTTAGACATGCCCTGTGATGGAAATATTTAAATCTACCAGAAAAGAGGGACAGAGGAGGAGGGAGCACACACCCGGGAGATGGAAAGTCATGGCGGCTAAATAGCCCAGCTGTGTGTATCACAACCTGTTCAGTTAAGCATCACTTTCAGGTGCTGCATTATTTAGAGACTCAGCATGGAGTCAGGGGTCACTTACACCCTGAACCAAAACCGCTGAGTTTTGCACAGTTCTAACTCAAAATGCTGAGGCAGTAAGTGTTATTAAAAATGCTTTTGTGAAAATCAATGCAATCTTGTTTTGAAAATGAATATTTATTTTATGGAATGGAATGGAAGGACTTAATATGACATAAAAGTAGTTTATTGCTTAATATGTTTTTAAAAGTGCTCTGCAGGAACACGTCCAGCATATCTGAGCCAGCGGAAACGTAATTACTGAAGGCCTTTTCTTATTACGTTTAAGCCTTTTTGTTAAATATGAATTGTAATATGATATTGTATAGTATAATAAAAGTGAAATTGAGTCCAGTGCAGACTCCGGTTACCACAGGGCTTAAATCCATCCCAGGGTCAATCAAGTGAGATTATTCAGTAACGATGACAATAAAAGCAGTCCCAGTTTGGAGTAGTGAAATACTTAGCTAAGGGGGGAAGAAGGAAAGCTGTAGAGTCAGAAGGCGTGGGTTTAAATGTGGGTTTAATTTCTTACTGAAATGAGTCATGTCATCAAGTTCATAAGCTGGCTCTATCTGAAGTTCATCACTTAGCAGTGTGTCTGACTTCAAGTAACACAACAGCCGAATAGTCATAACTTGAACAAGTGGGTATTTATTTTTCATATTAATGGGAAGAAGGCTAGGAATAGGCTAGTGAATGACCTCAGAAATGTTACAGAGGGTCCAGGGGGTTTTTGTTTTTCCACTTCCCATCCTTATTATTTGACTTTTCATCTATGGTGGCATAGATGGTGTTTCTATCTTCAGTACAGGAAAGAAGGAAAAGGAAAGAGAGGCAAAATGTTTTCTCTTCTTGAGGTTTGATGACTTCTTAAAAAAAAAAAAAGAAAGTTCTCAGAGGATTTTTGTTTAGGTATCCTTAGTCATAATGAGTTATATTATTAATGCCAAGTAAAAGGCAATAAGATGATCAGAACTGGTTTAAACAAATCATAACTCACATCCTGTGGTTAGAATAAGTTACCTCAAATATCTTGAGTTTAAGAGATTTTCAAATGAATCAATATCAAGTTCTTGTTAGTATGATGAGGCAGCATGATGGCTATAAGGTAAGGATAATTGATTGTCACAATGACATTTGTAGTATAACTAGACTATGAATCTTAGTTTGCCTGGGACACTCCCAGTTTGGACCCATTTTTCTTGCAAAGTTATGCAGGATATCCCCTGGGTGTTTGAACAGAGGAGAGTTCAAGTACCAAGAGGCTGATGACATATTTCATAAGACATCAGCTTGGAAATGGCACTGTCACATTCACTCATATTCTATCGCTTAAAGAAGGTAATAAAGCCAAGGCTGAAGTTTATGGGGCAGAGACAGGTACTCTACATGTAGTTGGACGATCAAGTAGCAAAAGGTATAGAAAGTCCCAGTGGAATAAGAGAAGCTGCAGATATAGAGGTTGGATCTATTTCTCCACTGGTTCAAGCCTAAAAAGCAAATGTGGGTTTTGGGGTAAACATTTTATTGTGAAAGTTAGCTATTTAAATTTCAGTAAGGTTGGTAGGGTAAGTGAATGCTTCCAGTATGAGATGAGTAAAAGAAGTTTGTGTTTCACTGAAAAATTGGATGTCTAAATAGCACCTATTGTTACAAATTACTGAACATTGTTGAACTCCAGGATATAGGTATATAAATTTTCAAAATACAATATAGTCAATGCAGCTTGATAAATAAAGTAATTTATAAATAAAAGTAAAATAAATGCATGCAAAATTATTTTTAACTTGATTTGTTGATTGTGCTGAATTTTTATCATACTCTTTCATTTTTAGAATAATTATTTTTGGCTATAGGAAACCTTTGGATTTTTTTGAACTAAGTGAAAGTGATTCCTCCTATATTGCATATCTTGTCTTTGAAAACAATGGGGAAAGAAAGTTTTCAGGAATCAAGATAGGCAAAAAGTGAGCTTAATTAATTATTAAATCCAAAGTATTGAATTGCAGCACCAAAGTAGATAATGCTTGTTCCAAAAATGAAATATCATTATTATTAATATAGAAAGTACCTAAAATATATGAAATGACAAGCCATTTTCATAGGGATAGTTGGTTGTTATTATAGTTAATTTCTGTCATCGAATTACTCAACATCTTTTCTCTTTAATAGTTAGGAGCACGTGTATTTCAATGTATATATCTTTGGTTTCTCACCAATATCTTTTGCTCAACAATTGTGGCAAAGATATTTTCTGTATCTCAGAGCCTTGTGCCTATTCATCAAAGTAAGTCATGTGGTGGCCAAGGCCAAAGTTTATGTCCAGGAGCAGGCACTGCATATCTGTTATCATATGTATACACACACATATATACTCCTTAGATTTCCCCAAAAGATAGTACACTTTGAAGATAAAAACTGTGTTTAATTAATTACATTAGTGAAACAGTTGCAAAATTCACAAAAGTGATAAAATAAAAGTATTTCTTTTGCCATTTATACCATGTGGTACAAATAATATTAAATGGTCTGAAGACATAGCGGACCAATGATATGGGTCATATTTTCAACTTTAACTGAATTTATTCCTTTCTTCTTACCTTATTATCTTTGGAATACATTACTGAATTTATGGTTATTTTATATATATGCTTCATTTTTTAAAAGATTTCATTTATTTATTTTCAGAGAGAGAGGAAGGGAAGGAGAAAGAGAGGCAGAGGAACATCAGTGTATGGTTGCCTCCCATGTGTCCCCCACTGGGGACCTGGACCACAACCCAAGCATGTGCCCTGACTGGGAATTGAACCAGCAACCCTTTGGTTTGTAGGTAGGGTCATGCTCAATTCACTGAGCTACACCAGCCAGGGCTACATACTTCATTTTTATTCATATTAGTTCTGTCCAATTTTCTCATTGATTTTACTTTCTTTCATTAAGTATGTATCCTTTCATGAGGAGGCACATACCAGAAAACTGTGTCTGCCCTATGCATTGTGGAGCTCTTCTAAGTTTGTCCTGATTCAAGTTGCTTTATTCAAAGTATTTGCTGTTATTTTGTCCTTCACTGGCCCACTCATAATAAAGTTGAGGTCATATATATATATATTTTAATTTTTTTAACCAGTAAATGATGACCAAATGTTCCATTGAAAGAGCTGTTCTAAAAAAGATTAGGGAAGATATTTGTTGAAAATTTTATTTAAGACATGGACATTCTATTACATTTGCCTGTGATACAAATACAAAGTATGATAATATAGTCAATATTTACTGAAGCCAACCATGTGCTAAGGACTGTTCTAAAAAACATATTAATTAACTTTTTAAAATGTTACAGCCTTGACCAATGTGGATCAGTTGGTTGAGCATCCCCCCACAAACCAAAAGGTTGTAGGTTTGATTCCCGTCCAGGGCACATGTCTGGACTGCATGCCCAGTCCCCAGTTGGGTTGCATGTGAGAGGCAACTGAGCAATGTTTCTCTCATTCTCTTTCTCCCTCCCTTTCTCTCTCCCTAAAAAAGTAAGTAAAATATTAAAAACTTTACAACAATCCTATAACATAGAAGGTATTATTACACACATTATTGCAATGCAGAAACACACAGAGGTTTACATAATTTACCTAGGCTCACACAGGTGGAAAATGCCAGAATCATGATTCAAATCCAAGAACTCTGGTTTAAAAATGAAATGTTATATACCATCACTATTTTTCTTTAATTGACCTTTTGGGAGTTGAAATTTATCAGCCAAGGAAACAATATATAAACACAAATATAAATGTATGTGTATAGTGAAATATTTGTATATGTGTATAGTGGAATTTTGAAGAAGTTTTTACTGTCTATATACAAGTACTTACCAGTAATGACACTGAGACCTTGACTATATGCCACCTTTATCAAGAGGACATTGCCCTACCACTAACTGTTTTATGAAGGAAACACAAGGAAATATGTTTTTTATTAACCTATGATTATATATTTATATTGAATACATTTCCAAGTTGTTGGAGTTGAGAACCATTTAATTCATGAAATAGAATGAACCCTCAGTTACCTGAACCCCAAATAATAGACAGGCATATATTTATCATTGATATTCATTGAGCACTTACTACATGCTGGACACTGCTCTTACTACAGGATGGGGATAGAGCAAAAAGCCCAAGTCCCTGCTCTGATGATACCTAGAGTGAAGAGATAAAAAATAAACAAATGAGTACCTAGAAATGATATTAAGAGATCATCAGCATTAAGGAAAAAATGTATGGCAAGACAAGAGGGGCAAAGAATGCCAGCGTGAAGAAGTAGAAGTTGTTGCATTATGCAAGGTGCTTAGGAAAGACACCGGTGATAAAGCGACAGTTGTGCAAAGTTCTGCCGGAAGTTATGGAGGAAGCTATGCCCACATCTGTCACAAATAGGAAGAGTGGGAAGGGCAGAAACCATGAGGATGGAGCATGTGTGGTGTCCTGAGGACTCACAAGAGACGAATGAGGCTGGAGCAGAGGCTGAGAGCAAAGGTAGTAGAGCTGAGGTCATAAAGATGGAGGGATGAAAAAATCGTGAACGCCCTAAGTAACGTGATGAGGATGGTGGCTTTTATCCTGTGTTTGTAATGCATCCTGTGTTAACGCATCCTTTTATCCTGTGTTGGGAAGCATTTGGATAATTCTGAGTAGGAACTGATATGATTACACTTATCATTTTGTAGGGATCTCACCAGATGCTGTGTAGAGAATAATAAAGAGTTGTAAGAATGAAAGAAAGATCACCAGTTGGAAGACTGAAATAACGCAGGCAGAAGTTAATGAAGGCTTCAACTCGGGGGAAGCAATAAAGGTGATATGAAGTGGTTAGATTCTGGCTCTACTTTAAAGGTGGAATCAACATAAGAGGCATGAAGGTTGAGAGAGGAAAACGAGAGTCAAGGATGCCTTCATAGTTTTCTGTCTAAGCCACAAGGTAAATGAGTCATCATTTTCTGAAATATAGAAGGCTCATGAAGGAGTAGAATAAGGAGTGGGGTTTGCTTTTGGAATTGTTAAATTTGAAATATATACTAGCCATTTTGCAGGAAAGAATTAACATACCAGGTCTGACTATTGCCCTTTGGAAGACCTGCTTATAGGAGTGACCTTTGACTGGCAAGTGGGACTTGGGTTTTAGAAGGCTTCCCATTACCTTAACTGTTAAGAATAGCTCAGAATGTCTAAAATATTTATGCGATTATCATCATTGATCTGATTCATGGTGAACACCTGTTTTCATTCTGGGAGTCTGCAATGTTGGGTGTGTTAGGTAGAGCATACCCTGAATGCTGGGTCTCTAAAGGGCATGCCTGGTGGACAGCATTGCGTATACTGCCACAACCAGTTGCTGGGAATATGTGCAATATTAATTGCTTAACTCAATGTCTTCTTAGTGACACCACTGAAAGATGTCTTTGGGAAGCTGTGCCTGTTCTCCGCTGGACTTTGCCCCATGCATCTTTTCTCTTTGCTGATTTGTTTTGTACTCTTTCACCATAATAAATCATAACCTTGTGTATAATTATATGTTGAGTCCTGAAAATTCTTCTAATGACTCATTTAACCAGGGAGGTCCCTGACAGCCTTCTAGGTGAAAAGGTTGAGTGATCAATTGCTTATATAATTCTGTACTTAGGAAAGAAGTAGGTTGGAGTGATAAGTTTGGAAACATTCTAAATTAGACTGGATATGTCAAGCCATGGTTCCAGATGAGAGTACCTTAGTGTGAGTGAAGAGAATTAAAAATGTCCACAGGCAAAACTGTTAGACATTCCAGTGTGTGGTGCTGCTGAAGAGAGGGAAATCCGTCCAAGGATAGTGAAAGGAGGGGCGAGTGGGAAGAGAGGAGAACCGAGAGAGAATAATGTCAACGAATCGAAGGCAAAAAGGTGTTTCATTGCTGTCAGGAAACTCGTCGTTTTTCACTCTTAAGTCTCTTCTTGGCTTCCTCACCTGTAGAACAATAGCCAAATGTCTCCTGGATTAAAACTTCCCACAGACAAGATCAGAAACCTCTCCTCTTTCCCCCGCCCCTGCCCTCAGGTCTCTGCCCCTCACCTCTATATATCACAGCTTTTTTTAAGGAGTTACCATAGAGTAAATAATTTAAAGTCACATTATTAGTAATAGAAATACATTTTGGGGACCTTAATCTAAAGTCCAAAAACCTTCAAAGAGACTGCAATATTATGCACAAATATACTAAACAGAAAATATGCCTTTAATCACACAAATAATAGCATGCATTTAACTTATGTGTTATTAGATATACAAATATTTATTATTACATATATAACATAATAGTGGTGACCTTATTGGAGGAAACCCTTAAGAAGCAATACTCAGCAAATGATAAGTAAAGAGTTGAGTATGAATGTTTTCCCAGAGTTCAGTCCCATTTCATCAGTACTGAAAAAATAAAGCAAGGGGAAAAGTGCATTGATGGTATCAATCTGCCAGGAAACTATGCATCAGGTAGCTGATTCAACCTTCCTTTATTGCAATCTTCAGTTGCTGTAGGCTTTTTAGGTACTGCAAAAACTAGAAGGTAACTAAAACCACAGGGAATCCAAAGAAGTCAGTTCTTTGCCTTGACATTTCCCCAGCTAAATTTGCATGTCAGGTTTGGGTGATCTAGGCGTCTCCCATTGAATTCTTTACCTTGACTTTGGGTTCATAAACGAAGTAAACCTTTGCTTATTGGAACCAGCTCTTTCATATAAGAACTTCACCTTTAAAATTTCAAATTACTTGAGTAAAGTGTAGCATAATTATGTAGTAAACAGCAATTAAACAATTTTTGTTACATCATGCCTTTTCTTCATATTATTTTATTAATAATGACCAACAGAGGGCATGGAAGTGCTGTTGATGTGATGCTGTAACACTCGTTTCACAGCACACTGCTCTCAAAGAAAATGTCTTTCTTAGAGGAGCAGTTTTGCTTTGCCTTTGAAATTAGAATCTAGCTAAAGGTCTGGCAACTCAAAGTGTTCTCCAACTCCTATTTTAAACTCCTGCCTTTGGTAAATAAATAAAGAGAACAATTGTAGAAAAAAGAGAATGAAGATGGAAGGAAGGAAGGAAGGAAGGAAGGAAGGAAGGAAGGAAGGAAGGAAGGAAGGAAGGAAGGAAGGAAAGAAAAATAATCAGTCTTCCATACTGATATGATGCACTTAGTTAACAAAACCTCAATACATATTATCCAATAATAATAGATATCTCCTAGCATCGAGTGAATTAAAAGGTACTAGAGGTTTTATATGAGTTCTTGTAAGTCAGTTTCAAGGAAAAAAATCCTGTTTTATCCTAATGGTATTGAATACCTAAACATTTCATAGATATTTTACTATAACTAAATGCTATTACTGCCAAAACTATTATTTTGTTTATGCTCAGAAGCAGAATTTATCCTGATGCTGCTTTTAAAACTTACCTTACTATAATTATTAATTAATCAGTTTATATGGTTTTATTAGAGCATTCCTGCATATATGAGATTTATTTTGATCTTTGGTCCTTGAAACTGTTCTTTCTCTTTAGGGATAAACTTATTTATAACATAAAAAATATTCAAACTATGTGTGCTGAATTTATATCAATATACTCAGTTCACATCACAAAATTTTAATCATACTGCAAATCCCAATAAACTTTTTAAAGTTTGGTTGAAACCGCAAATAAATTTCATCTCTGTTTATTTTGATAGACAATATCATTGTTTATTTGAAAGCCTTTCTTAATACTAAAGAACTTCTACCTCAAAATACTGAAACAATCTATGTAGGAGGTCAGGATATATTTTTTGCATTCAATATTTATTTGACTTCAGGGTTGAAGCTAATTGGTTCGAAAATGCATCATTGTATTTATTTATCTTCCCAGATCATGACATTGGTATAACAAATGCCTCCTTCTCCTGGCATAAGAAAGGAATTCCAGTGCTAAGAGACTAAGTCATAGTTTGGGAGAAAATTTTTAAATATTTTGGGCATTGGATTCTATAATGCTCTATTTTTTGTAGCAAATTTGAAGCAGAAGGTGAATATGTTGAAATTTATAAGACTTTTTAAACTTGTCACTGTAACTTTCATTTTTATGGTTGTTTTACTTTTTTTTAAAAAAAAAGTTAATTTTCTCTATTTCCTCTGCAGCATTTGTTGCATTTTGGAAGGTTGAGTCTGTCCTTTTCTTGTCGTGCAGGGTGAATATAAAGATTCCAAAAGGCACTTTCATGGTGGTTGTAGGGCAAGTTGGGTCTGGAAAATCATGTTTGCTTTGTGCTGTTCTGGGGAAATGAAGAAACTTATAGGAGTAGTTCAAGGGAAGGGAAAGGCAACAACAGATTCTTTCCACATCTTCTAGTGTAATTGGTTACAGCCAGCAGGCCATTAGTGTCAATAAGAACTTATGAAATCCAAATGAAGATGCAAGTATGTAATGGACATTTCTAGTTTGTAACAAACATTTCAATTTCCACAGAAATTGATTAGCTATGGTTGGATTAGTAACAGCATTCTATCTTCTAAATGCTTTAGCAAATCATTTATGAATGTGTGTGATAATTGTTTGATGGTAATAACTAAATTGCAGCCAATTATAGAGAAACAAATGTGATTTACACTGTAATTTGATTAGGTTTCTAATTATCATTCATTGCAAGGTTTCCTAAGTAATTAGTGGCCATTCCATTTCTAAGAAGTACTGCAGTTGCTCAAGAGTAGGATCTTTGACCTAGGAAAACCTCGTGAAAATGATATTAATAGCTTACATTTAAATTTCAGGCCGTGGACTCCAGAGAGGTCTACTCCCTGCCATTTGTTCAATTCTTAAAGGTCAGTAGCAATAAGAATTCAATAAATTTTTAATCAGCTCTTTCTGTTTTGAAACACAGGACTATCTAATGAGTTTTTTCTTAGACCTAACTAACTATTCAGTAAAATACTAGCCTATCTTTTCTCCTCACTTCTGATAAGACAGAGAATATCTATGGAGCTGAGAGCAGTTACTTCATAGTTTTTCTCTCTTGGAAAAATCAACTTCGCTAGTGGAACCTAATGCACAAAACAAACAAATGAGCAAACTAGAACCAGAGACATGGAAATAAGGAACAAACTGACAGTGACCAGAGGGGTTGGGGGAGGAGGAGAATGAGGGAAAGAAGGCCAAAGGTCATCAAGGAGCATGTATAAAGGACCCATGGACAAAGACAGCAGGGTGGGGATTGACTGAGGCGGGGGGAGGGGCGGGGGGAGGGGAGAGCAACAGGGGAAACATTGGGACAACTGTAATTGAACAATTAAAAAGAAAAAAGAAAAATCAGCTCCAGTAAATGAAAAGACAAGCCACAAGCTAGAATATATAAACATGTATCTTATAAAAGGCTGTATCTAGAATATATAAAGAACACTTAAAATCAATAATTAGAAGATAAACAAGCAGTCAAAAATAATGTGTAAGATATTTGAACAGACACTTCACTAAAGAAAATTTAGATGGTTAGTAGGTACTGAAGGATGCTCAACATTATTAGTAATGGGGAGATTGAAATTAAAACTTAAATAAAATGCCAGTAGACCCTCACTAGAATGATCACATTAAAAGCTGACAAATATCATGTATAAGATATCAAAGTCATTTCATCACTTCAGGACACCTGCTGGTAGTAATTGTTTTTCTAAGTGACTGGTGCCCAGATAAATTTAGCAAAATCTTAAATGTTTGAATTCATCTTGATTTATTGTTTGGGACTTGTGAATAAAAATCTGCCTGCTGATTTCTTTTCATTCAAAAACTCACATTTCAGATGGGGGAGTTCTGAAAGCCCAGATGCGTGTTGCCTGCTTCTTCTAACTCATCCATGTCCAAGTTGATGTAGATACCAGCAGGAGTCTGGACAGCCACAGTGTCTTAAAAACAGATTTTTAGAGAGCTGACTGAACCCTAAAACTATTAAGAAAAATACCTTTTCATTTCCTTTTCTAAATGTAGCTTTTTTAAAGGAACGTACATAAATTAGAACATATTTCAAAATTCAGCACAGAAAATAATAAATGTAAGAAAATAATTTTAAAAACTCCAACTCCTTTTATTTTTCTTCATAACCTAATTTTCTTCATATACTTATATGTTTGCTGATTCCAGTCTTTAATGATCACTTTATGCTTTTCTCTCTCAGCATCACTATTACTTAGTCTAGGATCAAGTAAGACTTTTAGAAGCTTTTCTGCTGGGATTACACTGAATGAATACCACTATTTTTCAACATTAGGTGTCATAGATCCTCCATTCTGCTCAGTATCAGTGGCTTACACCAGGCACCATGCATGTGGAGTGTTTAATACTCAGTGTTCTTTGATGGAACATCAAAGGTTTGGAGACTATTTCTGAATTTGCAAAACTTCTATTGTAGTTTTATAAGGAATAGAATGAGACAAAAGCACATTGTAATTTGCATATGAGAGACAAATAATCATTTGTAATAAAATGAAAATATACACATCTGTGAAAATGGATGAACCCTTTTTCAGGTCCTGTCATACCAACACATTGAGTCCATATTTCTCAATGAAGTATTTATTTTCTATTTTATGTCATTTTTATGTTCTTTTGTCTTTTTGCTTGTGTTTTTCATCCTCTGTTCCCTTTATCTTGCCTAATCTGTAACAAGTGTTCAAAATTTGTCACCTAAGTTCTGATTTAATATGTTATTCTAATCAAATTTTACTCAGTAGGCAAGGCAGTTCAAGAGCAATCACTCTGTGTTCAAGATCTAGGAAAATGGGGATAACTGTAAGTGAACAACGACAACAAAAATTTAAAAGATCAAGTTAGAACAGAATTATATTGTTTTGGATAAAATGTCCTTCTATGTCTTACATGTTCAACAAAGAAAAATGAAAAGTTAACCTTCAATCTTTAAAGTAGTAATAGAAATCAAAAGGCTAATATATGTGTATGGAAATAAGCATTTTAAATATCCGATATAGTTGTAGAGTGCACATAGTTAAAATACTCCAAAATCAAAGTTTGAATAGAGTGTATGGGACAAATTGAAATGTAAGTTTCTTAGTTTAAATATTATGGATATTTTACAGGAAAAGAAGAGTTAGTTAAAAGGATATGTTATGCATCAGACTATCAAAAATATCCAGGAATCATTTCAAGACATCAAAGTATCAAAATTTTAATTCTGTAGCACTAAATATGTGGAAAACATAGCAACGTGTCACCCAGATGCCCCTTCTAGGAAAGGCTTGCCACCACTGTGGGAGGACACAGAGCAAGTTGGCTCCTTCAGAGTTGGTCTGGGCTGCAGAGAGTGTCCTGGCTGGGGTTCCACGCTCAAAGGCCAGCCCCATCCAGCCAGGCACAGAACAACTCTGATGGGTGACATTCCTCCACACCTCTCTGCCCAAATTACAACGTGCTTCTCTTTCTGACCAAAGCTTTGTTGGATGTGGATCGCAGTGTGACTTCTCCTTCTACCCATGCCTCCTTCTTCTTTTCCTTGCACAAGAATTGATCCCAAGTAAATAACTTACAGCAAAACTTAGCGTTATGAGCTGATTATATTCCCCTCAAATTCACATATAGCAGTCCTAACCTCTACTTCCCAAGAATGTGACTGTACTTGGAGATGAGATCTTTAAAGAGGTAATTTAGCCAGAATGAGGTCAATAGAATAGGCCATAATCCAGTAGGAATTGTGTCCTTCATAAAAAGAGGAAATTGGAACACAGGCACATATGGGGGAAGACCTCTGAAGACTCAGGAGGAAACAGCTATCACAAGCAAAGGAGAGAGGCCTTAGAAGAAACCAGCCCTGGTGACTCCTTGATCTCAGACTTTTGGCTTCCAGAACTGTGAGAAAAGCAATTTCTTTTGTTTAAGCCATCCAGTTCACGGTAGCTTTTTAGAGCAGCCAGAGCTGACTAATACACTCAGCATCTGCTTCTGGAAAATCCCATGGGACATTTAACTTTGATAGAAGCTACAGTGAGAGTAAATAAGAAGGGCGTTCTATAATAATAAATATACGGAAGATTAAAATATAATAGAAGATTAAAATTAAATTAAATAGAATGTATTTATATTTAAGAAGTAACCTAGATCTTTAAAAAAATTCAAGTTAAAGAAGGCAAACCCACTGACTAGAAGTGTTCATTTAATGTAGAGCGTGCAACTTCTCCTTTTCCCTTGTTAAAGTATTTCTTTTCTTTCTTTCTTTTTCAGGGTTTTGTGGCTTGTTTCCCAGAAGGCCCAAATGCAGAATTGCATTTTCAAGAAAACATTCTCTTTGTCTCCATCATGTAGAAGTATATTTATGAGTGACTTTTGGAAGCTTGGGCTGTCTTTCCTAATTTGGAGCAGTTACCAAATGGAGATCAAACTGAGATTGGAGAAAAAGTAAGGAAAGTATAATTTATCACATGCAGGGATAAAATTCCATTCAGCTGTGCAAATGATATATTTATAGCCTTTTAATGGACATCTTGAAAAGTTATACAACTATAATTTGGAAAAATCATTATATAATTCCTATGAAAGAGATGGCAATATTAAGGGCAAATATTTGTGATTGATGATTTAGAAAACAGATTTAAAATCAGCAAGAAATTATGTTGTTAGTATCCATGTGGGAGATTGAAAGGGCACCGACCGGATCATCAACACTTTGTTTTAGTTGCTGGAGTAATGCTACTCACAGTCTAATGAGTGAATATGAGTTTTGTTTCTTTCTGTATCTCTTGTGCATAGAGTCAAGCCTAGGATAGTAACAATGGAGTCCCAGTTTCCAGCAGTGGCACCAAGGCCAGGTTCTAAAGAGGCTCTGAGATGATGGTGTCATTATGTGCCTATTCTAGGTTTGCTCACCTGGCTTAAGTGGAACTTGTTTCTCAGCCATCTTATTCTTTCTTCTACTTTATTATCATCGAGTTAATAAATATTCATTATGCTGCCCAGTGTTTTTGGAATTAAAAAAACAAAACAGAACAAGATTTTATGAGCCAAAGTATGAACCCCAAGAGATTACTTCTACGCCATAACTAAAATCTCCCTTAATTAAACATGATCAAGCAGCCTTTTTCTATGATCCACACACACTATGAAGATGAATAAATAATCTACTGAGTCCTTTGAATCTCTGAAAAGATAGTTAGCATAACATTGTTCAGCATTTTTATCCCTGGCCTTATTCTATTTAATAGTTCTCTTACATAAATTGATAAATAAAATATATAACAACATTGTAGAAAGTGGAAATATTTTAAATCTAAGATGAGGCAACATTTAGTTTTTACCTAGACTTACATTGGCTTAATTTGTAGCCTATCCCTTTGCAAATATATTTTCTCAAAGTATTAAATAGCCTTGATTTTTTCCCAAGTCCTGTGTTTATTCTGGGATTTTTACTATCTCTAGACAAATGACATCATTATGCAGTTATGTGACTTCTTCAAACTTGCTAATACATAATGAAGAGTGCACTAACAAAGTCAATCTTTAATCATTTGAAATAGCTGATACTATGTAACCAAAAAGAATTTAAAGAGAAAAAATTCAAAATATTAAGTATAAATTTGATATACACATTAAGTGTTACTGCATTTATAATTTCTCCTTTTTATAATTATTTTTTCCCAATTTGATGATGTATGTCAAAATTAACATGCAACTGAATATTTTTAAAAATCTGTTTATAGCTGTTTAAGAGACAACCAAGATAATAAACATAAAATTTTCCACATTTTGATTAATCTTTTTCTTTGACATTTTTCAACTGACCACAAATAGTCACTAATTTATTACGCACTCTTATTCTGCCATGAGGTACATAATGGTGAGCAAGAGAGCCATCAACCTGCCTTCAAGAGATTTTCAGTTTAATGGATCTCTGCCAATGATGGAAATTGTCTTTACCAACATTTATTAATCACTTAGTGTCAGACACTCGCTGTGTGATGGGAATGCAAGGGTGAACTAGGTGGGAGCTTGCAGGCTAGTGAGAGAGACGGACATGGGTGTTGCCATTTCTATCAATAGGATGAGTGAACAGAGCTCTTAAGACAGAAAGGGAAGGAATGAATAACTTGACTTGGAACACTTGGTGGGTGGAAGACTGCTTCTAAAGAAGACGTCTTAGAATGAATAGCTTTCCAGTTGAAAAAGACGTATGAGATTTCAAAGAGAATAAACAGCCTCTGCCCAGATATGACAGGGTGGGCTAGTGTGGCTGGCAAGTCATAGTCACTTGAGGGCAGCGTGGGGAGAATGGCTGAAAGATGAATTAATATCAGAATAGAAATTTCATAGATTTATACTAAGAAATTTTCTGCTGATCACAGGTAAGGGGAAGAGGGAAATTTGGGCATTAAAGAATGATGACACAATTACAGAAAAAGTGATGAAAAGACAGAGAGGGTGGATTGGAGAGAAGAGAGACTGGATGATAATAATAGTTAATGTTGATTGTGTCTATACTTGGGGCTAGATTTCTCCTAAACATTTTACGTTGATCTTATTAAATGCTCATGACAAACTCACGAGTTAGATGTTGTTATAATCTCATGTAAACACATCACATATTCACATATACTTGTAGATGTATCATGTTACTTTGTAGTATGTATTTTATCATTCCTGACTTCCCTGCTAAACTATGACTTCCTCATGACAGAAATTCAGTTTCATTTATCTTTCAACTTCAAGTGCTAGAATAGCACCCAGAACAAGCATAGTAATACAAAGAAGATATTTGTGAGTAGGAGGTGGATGAGAAAGAGAAGGAAGCAAAGGATGTAAAAAGCAAAGGCATTTTACAATTGTAGGTCACTGGCTGAGTTCTGTGCTGCATGGAGAGCCTTTAAACATACCAGTAAATACTAAATATAAAATAAATCAAGTACATTAGGCCTTGCCCCATAATTCCCCATACATGGCTGTACATGTCAACCTTAATTCTCACGTGGAGTGATGTATACTCCTTATTCTTGCTTCTTAGAGTTGTACTTTTGCCAATAAGACTTGTACTAATCTTTTTTACAGAAGAAAATCAGACATGTTGATTACTGCTTTGGTAATGTAGCTATTATTCTCAATTTCCTATGTGTCAACTGAAAAATGATCATTGGTGTCAGTATATGGTTGGCAGCCAACATTCTTATTTAATAGTTTGTAGGCATGATTTTTCAAAATTAGAGAACTAGAAATTCTTTCTACTTAATTGTTAGTATCTACTTGGAGTGCCAGCTATTAAAAGAAAATAGAAATATCTGTTAATTTGCACAATTCAGTAGCACTGGGAAATCAGGAGGTGGAGGAAGGCCTCTGGAATTCCATGATAAAGAAAGGTTTGACGGTTAATGTTGCATTATTATCTATGCATGCTACAGAAGAGAATTTGGATAGAGCCACATGTGCTTTGAGATCACACGTTTTTCCTCTGGTCTTTCTTTTTCATCCTGCTGCTTTCAGGGTGTGAATGTAAGTGGGAGCCAGAAGCACTGAGTAAGTCTGGCCAGAGCTGTCTGTACCAGGCCAACACCTACCCCTGGATGATCCCTTGTTTACAGTTGACGTTGATGTTGGAAAGCAACTTTTTGAAAAAGTCAGCAGGTTCTCAAACATTCTGAAAAACCAAATAGCCATAATGACACATATTTGGGGATGGAGAGAGAAGTGGAGGGTAATTGGCAATAGCATTGTGCTGAAATACCTGTATTTTATTTGTCAAAGCAAAGTAGCCAACTTTGAAATAAAAGTGGGATGTTATATTACTCTTTTACAGACAAATTTTAGTGAATATTTTTTGAAGTTTTACTTACCAATTTATTCTGATGGCAATTGTTACTTCATGGATGAATACTGTATTCTCAAGGGATTTATGCATCAAAATGAGTTACTTTTTGTTTAATAGATTTTTTTGAAAAATAATATTTTGATACATAGCACCTTTATTTTTAAAAAGCATTCTTTTAGTGATTGTGTATTATTCAAAATTTGATGTTATTAACAGCAAAAATAATTTACTTATTTTATGAAGGGACCAAAAAGAAGGAAATTAATATTTACCAAATGCATACTATGTTTGACACTAAATTAGTTCATTTAGTTTTGACAGCAAGTTTCTGAGCAAGTACCATTATTCCCATTTCACAAATGAAGGAACTAGGGACTCAGAATGAATTGATATAAGTTCTTCAAGTTAAGAACAGCAGAGATTTTTGACTGACCACAAAAGCATACCTTCCCTTCATCATTTCTGTTTATAGATTTATTGATATAGAACACTCTAAAAAATTAAATAAGTGTATAACATGGTAAAATATGTAAGTAAATAATAAACTCATGTCTTTACTTACTGTAATGAACCCAAGATAAAAACTTCTCATTCAATATTATGTGTATGTATGCAATAATCTGGAAAGTTTTAAAAAGAAAACTATGAATTATGACTTTAGTCAAATGCATTTTTATAATGCTATAAAACCTTAAAAAAGTAAGCAAGAAAAACAGATATGAAATTATTTTTAATTTGTTGTGGGATTGATTCATTTTTTAATGAATGAAGAATACCTGGACCAAAAGGTTAAAAACATTTGTAAACTATTCTTTTTGGCTAGCATTGTATCATTATTTATTGTGAAACACATGTATGCTACCTTAAAATGGCACCCACCAAGAATTACACAATGAAACAGTAAACGCAAAAAAGGTGACTGCGGCTTTCATTAAAATAGATTACTTTTGCCATTTTTTTTTGTAACCCAAGGAATAAAACACTCTGTTTTTCCGATTCATATTTTAGGGGCACAGAACCTCACATGTCTACTACAAATGGATCTCATGGTTGTATTAGGCAGCAAGCATCAGTGTAACTGAAATGGGAACATCCCAGGAACTGTTGTCTAACATGGAAACCTCATGAATTTCCCTCAGGCCTTCAGTGAACAAGAAAAGGGTGAGGACACGATGAAAAATTAGTCTAAGATACATTGTGCTTACCCATTTTGAAAGCCAATTAATTGCCTGATTTCTTACTATGTATTTTTCTTTATCCATTCTGCTTAAGTCAGGAGTTAGGCACCTTCCTTTTTCTAGAAAAGAAACAAATACATTGGGACACATCAGCTAAAAATCAACTTTATTTATGGTTTTTAAGCAAAATTTTATGCCCGAGGGTCTGTTTGTTCATCTATGAAATAAGAGATTAGATGATTTATAGGCTATATTGTAGGTCTAAAATATAATGGATCTAAACATTCTACTTTCTTTTAAATTAAGAACAGGGACCATAAATCCATATCAAATAAATATTTTAAACATATAATAAGATGGTGGGAAAGAGAAACAAAAGAAAAAGAATCTGAGGAAAGAAAAAGGGAATGATACTCTTCTTACTTTCACAAAATACCAATTGAAGTTTTACTAATTTTTATTCCTATTCTAGTATTTTCAGTCAAATGTTTATGTAGATGAAGTTGTTTGATCCTTGTCTAAGTCAGACAGGAATGTCCGAAACCCAGCATAACAACGTTACATAGCTCAGTCATCTCCCTGCTCTGAAGGTTGGGAGTGCCATCCTGTCCTATCCAGCCACAGGGGTTCTCCCGTAGACCACCAGTAAGAACTTGTCCTGTACCTTTCCAGAGTGTCACTGGGAAATGACTGTACAACCACTTACTGCTTCATAATTTCATGGTAAAAAAAAGAAATATAGAGCTGTGTCTCAGTATTTTCTATGTGGACTGGTACCTATTAATTCACTTTACACTTTACCTAGATATAAAGGTCATAAAAATATGAAACCAGTGTATAACAAAATCTGGGAATTTACATATGTGAGTGCCAGGAAATCAAAACACACAATCATTTTGCTGATATGTTTTCTCTTTTGCGCTTAAGCTAATACACATTAGTTATGTACTACTATTTTTTTTTTAGTTTTTTATTCCTTTCTGAAATTCAAATACTCTATTTGTAGATGCATTCAGAGATATTTGATGCATCATCAGATGCCTGTAGTCATTCTTTTTTTTTTTTGGCATATTCCTATATACTAGAATAATCTTAAAGGAATTGATCCATAAGTTCTTTTAAAAAAAAAACAAAAATCTAAATTTGGTTTATGTATGATTTATTACATGCAATACAATTTCTTCTCAAAATAATAGAATGAGCATATTTATTGCACATAAGAATGATTCAGGAAATATTTCTAATTTAATCAGTTGCAACTGATATATAATATTACATATCAGTTTCATGTGTATAACATAGTGATTAGACATAATTATAAGTTACAAAGTGATCACCCCAATAAGTATAGTGGCTGTGGTCAATATTATTAAAAGAAATACCCCCTTTTTTTTAATGGCTAGCAATTTTGGAAATGATCCATTACATACTTGATCAAGCTAAGTAATAATTTATATTTAGTACATAGGAAAGAGATATCTATGAGTGTCTTCTAAGACTAGAAAGAGGATGTGGTCTGTCATTTTCTCTATACCCAGCACTTAGGTAGCCTCATGGTAGGCAAGTAGCAGGTACTCAGTAGCTATATGTTGCACAGGTGAATCTTCCTCCATTGTTTCTACAGGAAGCATGTCTTTGTAGGAGTTAATGGGATGTTTGGAGTGCTATGAGACAGTGTATTTGGCCCCCATTGTAAATGGGGCCATTTATGTTAAAGGCAACATGAAATGTAGTGTATTGTTTTGGAAAATAGAACTCTAAAAACAGATCATGTGTGAGTTTTAAGTTCAATATTTAATCTGCCATAAAATATGGAGTGTATTTTTTGAACAGTGTGGAATTTGCTCTTGTTTAAATTCCCATTTTTATAAACAAACATGTCTTCTCTGCATTTGTGTATCTTCTGTGTACATGAGTCTTATATGGTAACAAATGCAAGACAATATTATCTTTGAAGTTGGACTGATGTTAATAAATGTGGCTACTTCACCATTAGGAACAAGCCAGAGTTAGAAAAAATGTGAATTGAACTTTTTAAAAAATTATTTCAGTATTATATTGTTACTGTTAAAATTCAAGAGGGTAATGAATAGAAATAATTTTTGTACTAGAAATAGAGAATATGTCTTAGAAAATGAATACTTCTAGGATTTTGGTGTTTGGGATGCTGAATTAAAAAACAAAAAGGCTTTATAAAAGCAGCCATAAAATTACTTTATTGATGATAATATCAGATAGATCATTTCTGAAAGGTGAACCATATATATTATAATTTTATTAGCAACTACACAAAGCAAGGCAAAACTATATTTTGATAATATAAAACACCCCACCAAACAATAGCTTCAAACCTGGTTATATTTAGTGTCATTTCTGCTCTTACAGCAGGTCAACGTGACCCAGTCCTGTACTCCACGCTGTAGAAAGTCCTTGCTCTCACCTTTGCTGGCTGGCTCTCTGGCCAAGAAGCCAGGGGAT
>PVKM010010113.1:0-35427 GCA_004027735.1 Carollia perspicillata | reverse complement strand
AATTGGTGTGTTTAGGCTTTATTTCCTGTTGCTGGGGCCCTGGGCTACATGGTCCGTCTCACTGCCAGTTCTTGACTAGTTTATCTGCTCCTGAATGTGTGACCGCCAGTGGCCAACTGCCCTGCCTATTTCCTCCCTGCTTCTGGGGTCTGTGAACAGGCCGCCGGCACTGCCTGCACTCCCGGTCTGCCAGCCACTGTCTTTTCCTGCTATGTTTCCTCTCTGCTGACCGCCGACTCAGCCCCTCTTACTGGTCTGGTTGAATCGTTGTCGGATCTGCAGTCCAATTTTCTGTTTTGGTTGTGTTGTTGTTTGTAAATATTTGTTGTCTTTAATTTTGGTTGTGCAAGGAGGCACAGTGTTTCCATCTATGCCTCCATCTTGGCCAGAAGTTTAAGAATACTTTTAAACTAATATTTCTTGGACTATATTTTTAAGGCTATCAGACATTAAAATATAAATGAAAATGTCTGTTGTTACGTACAGTTATTCTTCATTATCAACACCAAGGGGGAATGGGGCAACAAACAATGAAAAATAATGTCATCTGTGTAAAAGAATGTCTTTAAAATTTCAACAAGATGGTATCCATTTTTTGTCATATCTGCTTTGGTTGTGTAAATACCAGTTGTCAGGGACATGTTTTTAACCTTTTTTTCCCCCCAGTCGGTACATTCGCTGAGTTTGTTGTAAGAGAATACCATTTAGTCATTTAGTTTATTCAGATATACAGCGAACAATTACAGTATTGTCCACAGTGCACTAAGTGCCTTGGGATTATAAGGGAAGGGACAAGCACATTTCTCACTTTTGTGCCTTTCTGTCCTCCACATGGCTTTGACTCATCCGTCAAGCCTTAGTTCACACATCACTGTTGCTAATAGCTCTCTGATCCTGCCCTGATAGGTTTCCTACTCCTCTGGGTTCCTATGACTGCCTGTGTGTACCTCTGGTGATGTAAAGGACAGGTGCCCAGCAGCAAGACACTATATTAGTAGAGGATATAATTTAATAAATGAAACTTTCCTGGGTGAAATAACTTTTGAACTAAGTATGAAAGAGTGAGTAGGAGTTTTTACCAAGGAGGAGAGGTGATTGTATTCTGGGGAGAGGGAACAACATGTATTGTACAAAGGCACTGTGGCGAGAAGAATGCCACAGGCCCAGGGACTAATATGGGGGGGAGGGCAGAAGGAGAGACTGGAGAGTGAATGAATCAAGGTTGTTTTGACTACAATGTGGGAACCCAGTGGAGAGGGGCCAGAGTACAATAAGCTTACCTAGTTGGGGAGGCTATTGTAGTGCTCTAGAAAAGGATGCTAGCTGGGATAATGTGGTGGCAGTGGAGCTGTAGAGACTTTTTCTTTTTAAAGATTTTATTTATTGGTTTTTAGAGGGGAAGGGAAGGAGAAAGAAAGGGAGAGAAATATTGATGTGTGAGAGATACATTGATCTTATTTTATCCATTCCTTTTGTTGCTGATACATTAATCGGTTGCGTTTTGCACACCCCCATCCAGGGACTTGGCCCACAACCCAGTCATGTGCCCTGACTGGGAACCAAGCCGGCAACTCTTTGGTGTGTGGGCAGGAGCTCAATCCACTGAGCCATACCAGCCAGGGCTGTTTTCTCTACTTTTCTTACTGTACTGCCTACCTGTTTTGTTATCATTGCCTGTTTAATCCTTTCAGTGGGGCCAGGATCTCATCCATCCCTTTTGTTGTTTTCATTCTCTCATGTATTGTAGGCCTTCAATAAATTCTTGTGTAGTGAATAAAAATAAATTTGAAGATGAAACATTTGGGATATCAAATGACTGGTTAGTGGCTGAGTGCTAGGACTATAACTTAAACACCTCATTCTCATTCTTTTACTCTTGAAACTGTATCTTATGAATTAGGAGGTGTTTTATTTTTATGCTACAGGTAATTAATGAACAGTTTTTATCTTTTATGTCTCTGGTTTTTAGGATACGACTGAGAGAAAACAAAGAGCATTGGTATCTGCTATTGCAGTTGTGTGTAGAATCTGTTTATTAAATAATTTTTTTTGCCTCTTTGAAAAAATTAAGTATTTACTATATAATTAGATTCACTCATTAGTAGTTACAGGCTTTGCATCTCTTGTAGCTTTTCTTTTTTAATACGGAAAAGGGAATGGTCAAAATTTGTATGTAAGAAGTGGAAATTTCATTTTATAGAAATATAATTATTTCCGTAAAGAGAATTCTTATATTAATAATATGAATTCTGCAGATAGTAAGTAGCTTTTTTTGTTTATTTGGAATAAATGTTTGATCATCCCTAAGATCTGCAGAGATGCTGTAAATTTTAAAAATTCTATCCAAAATTCTGAAGATAATGCCAGTGTTTCCAGGTTTTTTTCTGTTTTTTGATTTTGGAAAGAAGTTGCTCTAGCTAATAATGCTTTAAAACGAGTGTTTCACTTGCTCCTTACAATTTGTTTTTGTGGAATGAGTAATCAGCTAGTGAATGTGTCTTGATGTTCCCTAAGATAATCCTTTGCTGTTTTAGTTACAAGCTTTCTCAGAAGATGGATTCTTTGACTTAATTGTTGACTTTTTAAATTTGTTTTTTTTTTTTTTGATGAGTTGTCTGTTTTCTTACTACCTTAAGGTTGTATCAGAAAGCCTCTTTTCTAAAAAAAAAGTTATTTTTAAAAACTGTATTATGGCTATTTCCAAACATACCAAATATAAAGAGAACACTATAATGAGCCCATATTTTAATCACCTAGCTTCAATACCTAGCAGTATTGTTTTTTACTTTTTTTCACCTATCCAATACCACTTTTTTTCTGTTGACTATTTTAAAACAAATTCCAGACATTAAGTTTCACTTATTAAGAATTCAGTATTTAAAACTCTTCACAGATAACTTTAGTTTTACATTTTGGTTAAGTGTACATAGCCTTCTTCTCCAAAAAGCTTAAGGTTCTCTTGCAGGTAACTATAAATATACATTCCTCATCAGTAAAACAAGAAAAAGCACAAGAAAGGGAGTGAAAGGTTAAATGTGATTAGAATCATCAATTGTAGGTTTTATCAAGGAATAAAAAATTGTAAATTAGAATACAACCTCAATTATGTTAAAATATTTGTATCTATTAATATACTTCTGTACTCACATCTCTGCATATAGGTGTATGAACACAGAAGTGGATTGACAAGAAAATGAATCAAAATTATGATTACCACTGGGTGATGAGATATAAAATGTTATTAATCCTTTTCTATATTTTTCAAACTGTTTATAATGAGCATTTATTACTTTTATATCAGAAGAAAAATAGTTACTTAAGAGGAGAACAAGTCAATCATCAGAAATGGAGCAGAAGACAGTTATTTAAAAAGACTGGACAGTTTCTTTAATTTGATTTTGAGAGTGGAATCCACAGATTTTTTTGAGCCTTTCTTGAACAACTTGAATAGAATTTATTCCTTCCTGATTATGACCCCAAGAACATATTATCATTACCTCCCTTTTATCCTGACTTTCCCATTTAGCGTGGAAAAGAAACACAAGGGCCCTCTGAGGGCTGGGCACCCGCACCCCTGACAGCCTTTTTCTCTCACCAGTAAGGTGGACCACACATTTGGGATGGCTGACAGGTAAAGTAGAGAAGTCCTGGGAAGTTTGGCTTTGATGACTTTCCATTTTCTGCCACCAATTACCAGAATATATATTAATTTTAAAATATATTTTAATTTTAAAGCATGTCTATTTTTCAGCTAAACTTCTAACAGGAACACTGGGACTTCTTGAAAGTAGCATTGTTACCTTTTTGATTGTGCATGGTCATTTTTCCTGAAGACTGAGCTGGTTGGTTCTGAGTGTCAGCATGTTAGGCTTGGTAGGAAAAGAGGCTGAGCCACCTTTCTTCATGAAGGGAATGTGTATCCGAACAATGTGAGCATTTTATGTAAATGACTTGTTTTTTTTGCTGGCTATTATGTAATGCCTTATCCAGCACAAGTACCTCTGCTTTTTTTCAGCATTATCTGAAATATTTTTGCATGAGAGTATGTCTTAATAATATGTAATATTTACTAAGTATTTGTGATTTACTGATCACTATCTATTTTTAATTTAATCCTTGTATTAATCTTATAAATTAGGCATTTTTCTCATTTTTTCAGATGAGGAGATGAAGGCTTAGAGGGCAGTTTACTTCACCAAGTTAATTTGTATAATTGGGATTTAAACTCGGGGGTATAGGCAGCAGTCTCTAGAAGCTGTATCCCTTAATGATTCTACTATACAGCCTCTTTTCAATCAACCACATTAATACTTCTACCTCATACCTAGTCAGAGATTAGAACTCTCCTTAGAAATAATTCTTGATGTAAAGTGAACTATAGCCATTCATCAGTCCAAAGTGACCATGAGAGATTTAAACTCAAAGTGTCCCAGTAGAATTTTCACCAAATAGAGTTTCAGTAGGTCTGTATGTAGGCCTACTCTTGTCTTCCTGGCTGACAGATTTTTTGGGAGGGTGGGGTATCACCAGAACTGAAAATTAATGAAGGCAGGTAAAACCTGTGGTATATACAGTGGTTTTAGGGACTCTTCAACAACAGGATGTGTGCACTTGCGTCTCACTGAGATAGTATGTGTTTTAATAAGCCTAACTAGCAAACCACAGGAACAAGGATTATACATGATCATTGATAGTCTTTTGACAGTTCACTTTGATTTTGGAAGTTTCTAGGTGGGGAAGCTTGTATACTAATGGTTCAGTTTGAGTAAATAACTTGTCAGCAGAACTGGGACTTGAATATTGTCTGTTTAAACTCTGTGCTCTTTCATTATGTCTTGCTTCCTTTCAAGAACAAAATGCTCTGATTACTCTCCAGAAATGGGAAACAACCAAAAATTCCCTTTTCTATGTGGCTTATAAAATACCAAGTACCTAATTTGGTGAGCCATTTGGTAAACTGATTTTGGAACATGTTGTGTTTTCTCTTTTGCATAGTTGTTATTTATGATTATGGTTTCTGGCAGTTGGGAGCTATTGTGTGTGAGTGCTCACATGTGGGTATTTAGTCTCAAAAGAGGTATGACTAGCTTACTTGATTGAATAAGAAAAATGGTTAAGAGTATGTGTTGGGAAGCTGACGTCAATAAATTAAATAAGTCTTCCTTTTTAAATTTATTGTTGTGTTCCTCCAGCTCTGCTTAGTTATGTTAAATACCCTTGACCTTTTCCCCTGCTTGCCTTTCAGGGCCTAAATATTCATATAAAGGCTTCCAATGTGATTAGCATTGATGCTTCTAAGATTGCTTAGAAACCAACGGTCAGAGATTAATTGTGGGCTGTGGCAGTGGTCAGCCCAGGAGGCTCTTACATCATCCTCTTCCTTGGATTGAAAATGCTGCTGGGGCCATATGGCAGAGTGCTTCACAGAAAAGCCCAGAATGACTCTCTGGCTGGGTTTGGGATTATCATTTGCTTCCATTTTAACATGTAGGTTATAGTGCTTTGGGTTTGATTTACTGTATACTAATGGGATTAATTCTTAATCCCATGGGGGGAGGGTGTGTGCCTAGAATCCAATTCTGGTAATGTTATCAACATGTCATTCAGGGAAAGGTATTATTAAATTATGTTTCTTTTTATGTATATGGAAAGGAAAATACCAGTTAATAAATATCGACTTTGAGTGACATATTCCCTTGAAAATAAAAAGTTTTGTTTAAAACAAACATAAGATTACCTGACTGGCTTCTTCTGTTTGCTTTCTTTAATAATCTGTAATTATTCAGTTAAAGGCCAAAATGTCTTACCTCCATGCAGAGGGGTTGTTATGGCCTAGTTTACGTTCATGTTTACATGCACACCTGCTGACTCAAAATATACCTTCAAATATACATACCCAGAACCTGAAAACCTAAATTTTAAAAAAACAAGGTTGTGAGAAGTTAAAAAAATGGATAGTGCTTGATTATTATCAGAAGTCTAATTGTCTCATGAATCTGTCTCTCTTTGTGTGTTTCTCTCTGTGTCTTTCTGTGTGAGTTTCTGTTTTTCAGAACCTCCCTCTGTCTCCAGCCCCATTTCTGTCTTTCTTTTCCCTTTATGTTTCCTGCTCTATTTTTCTGTCTCTCTCCTTTTTCTAGCTTCATCCTGACTCTTTTGTCTTCCTTTTCTCTCCCAAAAACTGTCCCTCAGGTAATATATACATCATTGTTGTAACAACTTTAACTCATGCTGCTTGCCTGTATTTTTATGTTATTTTTCACTTGCTTTCATACCAGCATAATTCAGGTGGCTATACATAGTACTATAAAATTTTTCATCAGTAAAGTTTGAGAATTGGCATAAGAGTTTTAAATGTGCTTCATCTTCCCTGACTTTCTCTCCAGCTCCCCCTTTACTCTGTACCTCCACCCCCCACACTTCCCTGCTCCATTAAGAAGCCAGGAAAGCATATTTGGTTCCATAGTGATTTGAAATTAGGCTTCGAAACTCATGCACAGTGGATAAACACAATACATTGAAATTTTGCTTGACTTGTACCTCTTAGGTTTGTACTGCAAAATAAACAATGGTGCTTATTTGTAGTTGGTGATGATAATGGCCACATAATCTTCCAGGAAAATCATATTGTTTGGGTAGTAAGTCTCTAGTCCCAAGAGGCTCCTGAGGTTAATAATTTGTTATCATGGTTATGAAATATGTATACTTTTGGATGATTTTTATACAGCTGACCATATGTAGACCTTGGGGGAAATATTTCTTAAGGTCAGCAGCCATTTTCTTCTCACAATGCAACAGTTGTGTGGAAGAGAAACTTTTTCCCCTTAATTGAATTGTGTAAGTACATCAGTTCATCTCTAAGAAAAGACGGTGGTTGCCTTTATATTAATACTGCTTCCCTCTACTAACTGGTAAACCTAGAAAGGGATTTTGCAGTGGATCCCAAGGTATTTATTTAGTAAATCATATTTATTTCATACAGGATGTTTAATTCAACTGCCAAGTGGCTTCTTCATTTTGACTATCCTTTTGATTTAAACAAGCTCTTCTAGTCAATATTACAGAAGAAACTAAGCTGCAAACTGCACTCAAAGATCCTTTCTTTGGGAGGCAGCTGAATTTTTGAGTATTTATAATAAACATTTAAAATAATTTCTCTTAGATGAGTAAAACTTATCACACTGGCACTAATCTTTTAAAAATTTGATTTGTGATTTGGTTAAAATGCTTTCTGACATTAATATTCTTTTCAGGAAATAAGTATTCATATAAATTGTTTTCTCAGAAACTGACCCTGAATATAGAATTTCACATCACTGAAAAACAAGGTCATTTGAAATGTGCATTTCCTTCCCTATTCCTAATTCATTTTACTTGCTCAATAGGATTTTCTCATGGAATAACTTTTTCCTCTCTACCGTAGTTAATAAACTTGCTTTTCTAATCATGAAAAATTTTACCCATTTTGGCACTTACTTAAAGTGTTTGTGGTTTTCAAGCCAGGGTATCTAACTAGAAGCAGATGAATAATACCTTACCATTTATAGACACAGAATTTCTCTGTAATTTGTAAATGCTTTGGAAAAGTAGGTATGGTGCCTAAAAGCATGCTTTTGTGTTTGAAATCTTTAGTGAACTACTTACTCAGGTCATATGCTTCTAAAGCCCTGCTTTTCTTTTCCTCAGGATAAATTGCGTAATGTGTTACCAGTAATGGTGCCACATTTCAAAGACAACTAAATTAAGTAGTACAAGTCCTGGTTGCTGGAAACTAGGTGACATAGCATAGGCACTGTTTTGGTTACCATGCATAGGGTATATTTATTTAATTACCAAGGATTAGTCAGCCCTTCAACATCTTGTTGTACCCACTTGTCATTCTTTTCATTGTTGTTGCTTCCCCCACTACTTCCTCAATACAAATAGTCATGTGGATTTTTTTTCAAACACTTTTTATTTAATCATTTAACTCCCTAGTAATATTGTGAATTATAAATAGTATTTGCCATTAGGAAAATAATCGAGCATTCACTCACTGGTTTAATTGACTTTGGGGAACCAGATGGTTGATGCCTTCTCCCTGGAAGAAGGTAGATTGGAGCGCCATAGTTGTTAGACAGTGCCATCTGACTTGAACAACTTTTAAGAAGCCTGGTTCTAGTTGGTTTCCATTTAAATTCAAATAGTTTTCCATTTCTTTATCATTATAGAATTACCTTGTGGAAGAATTACTTTTTTTATTACTCGATGGTAGTAATACAGATTTAGTTCTTTGTAAATCTTTATTTTTTATCTCTTTCAGGTTGTTTGAGGGACGTTCCTCAAGAAAACCAGAGAAGCTTAAAACGCTCTTCTGCTACTTTAGAAGAGTCACAGAGAAAAGTAAATTTCTTTCATTCTTACTATAATTTTTATCACTGATGGGGACAGTTCAGATCAAGAACATTTTGTGTTCAAAATACACCTTCCTGCCCAAACGAAATAATTCAATATTATAATCTAGAGTTTATGCACATGTATATACATAAATGTGTATTATGAGTATGTAGAGGGTTTTATATATTCTGAAATTAGATCATTATACCATATTATAGTGTGTTTTCATGAATAAAAACAGTAAATTAATATTTTCAAAAGAAAGTATATTAAACCAGGAAATACATTTTTGGCGTGCTTTATTTAAAGAGGCATTGACTATTACAATTAGTTTATTTGTAGAAGTCAGCTAATTCATTGTCTTTCTACCAATTCCTCTTTTTTGTGTTCCCTTTAAACCTTTTGTAGAGTTCTTATAAAACAGTGTTGTACTTGGCCCTGGGCAAGTAGCTCAGATGGTTAGAGTATTGTCCCCATATGCCAAAGTTGTCAGTTTGATCCTTGGTTAGGGGCACATACAACAATCAACCAGTGAATTCAGAAATAAGTGGAACAATAAGTCAGTGCTTCTCTCTCTTCCTCTCTGTCTCTCTAAAATCGATTTTTTAAAATTACTTTAGTGTTGTTCAGTTACAGTTGTCTGAGTTTTCTGCCTGCCCCTCCTCCCCACCCCAGCCAAGCCCACCTCCCTCCCTCAGTTTCACTGTTCCCCTTGGTTTTGTCCAGGTGTCCTTTATAGAGTTCCTGAAAAATCCTTCTCCCCACTGTCCCCTCCCCCACCCCCTCTGGTTATTGTTAGATTGTTCTTAATTTCAATGTCTCTGGTTATGTTTTGTTTGCATTTTTCTTTTGTTGATTATGTTCCAGTTAAAAGTGTGTTGTACTTAGTGTTCACTTGTCTTCCTCTGTTGAACTTTGACTATGTTGTTTTCCCAGAGGCTAATTGTAGCACCTGAGGCAGTGGTGGTAAATATCTAAAGAGTACTCCCAGTGATTATAGATTGGTACTGACTGCTACTCTTATTCTAGAGCTGAGTGGCTACAGAGAAGTTAGAGGCTTAACATCTCTAAGCCTCAGTTTCTTCATCTATAAAATAAAAGAATGATAATTATCTCATAGGGTATTTGTAAATATTAAATGAGAAGTTATATACTTAATAACATTAGCTATTATCAATGGGTAGCCTTTCTTGCAAGTCGGTTATTAAGAAAACTAGAAGGTCTCAAAAATTTGCTTTTGCTAAATAGAGCAAGTCAACTGTGGTCAAGTGAAATGAGTTCTTTTCAGTTTTGGTCATCCAGGTTGTAGGATTATCTTACAACACACCATCGAATCATTTTAAGGTCTTTTTTTTTTTCTCTCTCTCTCTCATCTTTCCCTTAGTAAGTAATCTCACATCACAGTATACTTACTTGGCATTTTTCTCCTTTGAATGTATTGCTGTTGGACATGGTTAAGACTTTTTTAAAGAAATCAATTATTAGGATTTTGGAATTTAAGGGAAAAATTACACGTTTCTTTGATAGAGGGTTATTACTTAGCTTATCAATTTTTAGTTTTATGTTTTGTGTTTAATGAAATATTAAGGAAAATGAAGGCACATTCAAGCTTATGATACATAAAACCAAATTAGAATTGTAATAATTTGTTAGAAAAATAAGTACATTTTTTGCTACACTAAATTGAATGAATTTCATTATTATACCTAAGTAATTCAGAGTTTACTTTTCTATCCTTGTAGTTAAATCATGTATGTCTTCTGTTTTCAGAAATTTAATACATGAAAAAATGTGCTTTTTAGAATTGATAAAATATAATTCCATCAGGACCAACTTTTGAGTGTTGTAAGACATTAATATTGAGACTGAAAGATTTTAAAACTTTCTAAGTTAAATGATTTTCACTGTAGTTTTAAATAAAGTATAGAGGGAGTATTTTAAAATTAATGAATCATACGCAGTATACATTTTGATTTATTAATGAAGATATGAAATTAACCAAAATAACCTAATCTGGCATGAAAGGTTCATTATTATGGAAGAAAGGTAATAGGCACAGTCTCAAGGTATTTTTATTATTAATTATATCTGAAGAACCATTTTTATCTTTTCTTTTGCTTTTCCAGCAGTATTCATTTATGAATTTCTTTTGCTCTCTCCTAGTATATGTGAAGGATATTTATATTCTTCTCTGCTAAGTTACTGTATGATGATACTAACATTAGTTTCTTATTAATAGAATTATTTCTCTAGTGTTTGAATTGTTTGACATCTTAGTTTTGAATTTTAAATATGTTGTCTATTTGTCTTAGAGAAAGTTAGATATCTAAAGAATATTTTATAACCCATGTTAACAAAATAGTGTTTTTTAATATAAATACTCCATTTGATTTTTGAGTTACTACTGCTTGTGACTGAAAGCAAACAAATGTAGAAGCATCCAAAGGAATGAAATGTTGCTAAGCTTTCATTGGGACTCTACTGTCATTATCACTAATAGTTCCTGACATATTTCTCTTTGCTTAAGAGCTTAAAAAAAAAAAAAAAACCCAAATGGCCTGGCCTTTTTAGTTTATTCTTTGATTTGAATCAAACAAATTACTTTTGGCCAGCTGATTTATTTGCTGCTTTTGCTACTAGTTAAAAAAATAAATAAACCTAACAAAAAAGGATCTTATCCTCTAAAATTTACTGTGTTTGATATTCTTACCTCTATTGCCACTTAAAAACTATGTCATCTTTCTTCTCTAACCATTTAGAGCACAGTAATCTCTCCTTCTGGCTAAGGCACCTTAAAAATAGAACAATTGCATATTGTCTCAGCCCTGGATTTTGCTGTGTTAACTCCAAAGGCATGCCAACAGTTTTCTCTTTTTAATTCTAGACATTTTATTTCATTGTAACACACATAAATGTGTATACATTCATCAGTTTTTAGGTCAGGTTAAAGTTTTTCTTTGAGAGGAATCTACAGATTTAAAATGCCATTCTGTTTTGATTGTGAAAGCTACACTAATTATACATATTTTTCCCCCAATTATTTTTTAAAAATATTTGTAGATTATAAAATGTTACTAAAAAGTACCAGTGCTCAAAGTCTCCTACTATTATGCTGTCATTTGTGTAGTTTTTGTTTTAGTGAGGACTTAACTATATTATAGAAAGAGTTCCTACTGTATGGAAAGTATTTTAAATCCATCTTCTGTTGTATTCCAACACTAAGCTTAGCACTTCCTGATTGTTTTATAGCTATTGTTAGACCCATTCCTTTACTGAATATATGTGTAATCTTTCAAAATCTAAACTTACTTTGGGTGTTTTTTTTCTTTTATTGCTTTTGTAGAACCTACTGGGTTGGTGACATTTACAAGACAGAGTATTGAAGATTTTCCAGAATGGGAAAGGTAATAATGATAAAAATAATCCTGGAACCTTAGAATTAGAAGGAATCTTTTTACCACGAGAGGATTTTATTTTATAGCCCCTGGAAAAATGTTTTTCCGACCTCTTAAAATTGCCATTTATGCTAGGGAGTTTATTCTCATAAGTGATCCATTGATAGCTGTCATTGTTAAAAAGGTTATACCTTTTGAATCAAAGTCTGCAACACTTTGACTTTTTCTACTCTTTTGTCTTAGTTTTGTGTTCTGAAAGTCTTATTTAGAATTAAGGAATTTTGTGTGCGAAGACATTAATTAAATGGAACACCAATATTTAATGTTCCTTCTTGTCCTCCTTTTTTGGTTAGTGTTTGTATTTTAAGACTTTTTTACCTGGGGACCAAGATTGGGAAAAGTTCTTTTATTAAACTAAAATGCAAATAGTAATTACCTAGAATTTTGTCTGATGAATAAGAATTTTGAGGTTTTGCTGTCCATGTGTACTATTGGCAGATTTTATGGATGGTGCTGAATGACTGTGTTTTGTTCTTATTATTTATCTGCAAATACTAAGGAGAACAATAACCAATCTGAGTTCATCAGATTTGTAAGTTTTTTATTGTCCTGGAATAGTTAACACATCTCCTAAACTAGTGCAAATCCCCAAAGCACTTAAATAAGAATGGATCAACTTTTTCAATGCACAGGAGGACATGATTAGACATACTAAATGCTTATTTTGGATGTGCATTCATGTTAAGCAATGCATCTCATTTTCACTGTTTAATAATTTTTAATCTAATTTGTAATTGTTCTTTTTGGAATTAGTGATGAAAGGGACCTACTCTTAAGGGAGTTAATTTAAGGAGGTACATCTTCTTATGTGGCTTTCCCATAGTGTTTTCATTCATCAAACATGTATGTTTGTGAGGGGAAAGTAAAACAAACTTACTTGAGGAGGCTGACTGCATGACTGAGGTGGTAAAAAACTAAACACCTGAAGAAAAAAATAACACAATTGAGCCAATTGTGTTATTGGAAGATGACATGTGCAACATTTTGGAGTCATGGCAAGTTAGAGATGAAGGGGACCCAAGGAAGTCATCTGGTCTAGCTGCCTACTAAAGATATTATCAACCCTTTAACACCAATGAGAGATGGAGACTAGACAGCTTCAATGGTGGCAAATTCACTATTGCACTTCAGTTGGCTGCTTGTGTTATTTATTTTCTAATACTTTCATTCACTTAAAAGGTCTGTCTTTCTATCTAACTGGGTGGCTGAGTTGGTTAGAATGTTGTTCCCATATGCCAAGGTTGCAGGTTTGATTCCCAGTCAGGGCACATGCAAGATTCAGCCAGTGAAGGCATAAATAAGTGGAACAACAGATCAGTGTTTCTCTCTCTCTTTCTAAAAATTATTTTTTAAAAAGTCTGTCTTTCCAGTAATTCTCCCTTCCACTCCTGGTTCTTCCTTCTAGAGCTACAATAAATACATTTAATTTTCTTTAACATTTAGCCTTCCTTCCTGTATCTTAATACTTTCTTGATTCATCCCACCTCTAACAGTGCACACAGGCACATGCAAAACCTACTCATTTTTCTATTTCAGATACAATATGAATCCTAAATGCTTTATCTCTGTTATTTACATACCGCAGACCATTGGTCCCTCTTAAAATATGGTTCCTAGAACCAAAATAACAATCTGCTATGTTACCTATCCAGACCAGATTGCTTTTCTTAGTTCTTCAGTTAGTCTCTAATAGGAATACAGATTTTTTTTTCACATCATTTTATTGTAGATTTTATATGTTATTCAGTGGTCTCGTTTTTTAATTCAGCTCAGTATTTCTACTCTGCATTTGACATTCATTTGGCACTAATGTGAAAGTGCCACATTACCATTTGGGAGTAAAGGGATAAGTCAAAATGCAGAGATCTGCAAGGCTGTTGTATCAGTGAGATAACTGACCCTGAGTAAGATCGAGATACTCCCCTTAACTTCGGTAGGTAGAATTTAACTTGGTATCCTTTCTAACTTTGAAAAAATTTCTTTGGTCTCTGTTTTGTTTTAGCTGCTTCATAAGTGAGTTGGAGAGTATAATTAATATCCATCTCCCAGACTCCACAGAACCAGAAACATGCATTCAATTAAAGAGGAAGGATGAAGAAGAGATGAGGATTGTTGGTGTTTCTAAGAGTAAGGGGCTACATGGATACCAGGAAGTTAGAGGCTTTCCTGATTTATGAGTTTCTGACATGATGTAGTTAACCCTGTGATTATCAGTACATACGTTAGCCAGGCTTAATTATTCACTGAGAGTCATAATAGGTTACGTTTTTGATTCCTGGGACAATGGAATGGAGAATTTACAGGGGCTAGAAGGGGATACCTATCGGGGAGTTGGAGGATGCTTAAAATAAATACCAGTTTCTAGCAATTTCATAATTTTATTGAGAACTGTACTCTAAGTCGACAACTTTAGTTATTGAGAATCGTTGACAACAGTTGACATTTCTGTTTTGAAGTCCTGACTGACAAACCAGAGATTTCTGGATCATGCTTTTTATGCTTTTTAATCTTTTCAGTAATATCCTCACAGGTCTCCCTTGGAATAAACGACTAGGAATATGGGACCCTGTCTCCCAAAAAAGAAGTTGAAAAAAGCAAACTTGTGGTACTATTTTCTATGAGAGGTTTGCAAAGTAATTTTTGAAGTGTAGCATAACTGGTTAAGAGCTTGGACCATTGACTTAGGTTACCTGGGTTTAAATCTTTATTAACTCATTTACTAGCCTTAGGCAGGTTACTTATCTGCTTTCTGTGCTTTGTTTTCCCATCTGTAAAAGAAGGTAGTGACAGGGTTATTGTGAGGATTAAATGAGTTAATACAAATTAAGCTCTTACAAGAGTACTTATGCTGAATTACCTTTTGAGTTTAAGGCTTTCAATTCTGTTGAACTGAGCTTAGCCTGAAATGTATTTGGACTCAATTGAAACCAGGAAAGCAAAACATTAAGTAAATAGCGCTTCTGTTACCGAATAGCAAGTGGGGTCCTGCTGTCTGCTGCCACCCTCTAGGCAAAATTTGACCGCAAAGGTTTGGTGATAAAGGAAAGGAGTCTTTATTCAAAAGCTACACAATTTTGGAATAACGGCAGTCCACATGCATTAGTCATATAAGCCTATCAATTAAGGCTAATATCTTTAACTCTTGAGTTCCTCTGTCATTTTCCCTGTTAGTTTTAAATTATCTTAGTTCTATAAGGTTAGTTTACCAATTAAACAACGTAAGCTACCAAAGCAACACAATTTTGGAAGAATGGCAGGCTTCTGCCTCAGAGCTCAACCCCTCTAGAACAACCAAAGAAGAATAACCCTGCCACCTTCTGCCAGGCTAGTACAATCTTAGGCTGTGCCTGGAGTTCCTTATGATCCAAAATACCATTCTTGGGGAAACACAGGCCGCTGCAGCACATCATCCAGGCATTCTGGAGGAAGAAGAGCCCAAGAGCCAGTCTCTGCTCTCTTTATTTTAAATCTTCTGGCTGTAATTCCCTGTGCCTTGGAGGCATTCAGTTTGTCAACCAATCCTATCCTAGACTGTTTACCATTGCCTTGGGCAACCTCCTCCTATAGCCCCTCCTTAGCCTACCCAGTGATCTGATTATATCTCTATCACTTCCTCAGCTACATTGTTTCTAAAAATATATAATTCCTCTTCCCTATACAATTAAGGGAGTTTGGGTTGCATCTTTTACAATTATACTTTATTTCTTTTTCAATAATTAGGTGGGGGAAATCCCCTAAGGAAAAAATGTTATAAACAAATGCTACTAGTAAAATGCAATTAGTTTTTTAATAAAATGTAAGCTACATAAACACTGTGAGGAAGAAAAAGTTTTTCCGGAACCTCTTAGGGTCTCTGTCTGGGTCTGAAAGTTAAACTAACCAAGAAAGATTAACAGGAGAAAGGCATACAAATTTACCTTATATAAGTTTTACATGATGTGGGAGCCTTCATATGGAAATAAAGACCCAAAGAAATGGATGTCTGTACTTCTAGGCTAGGTTTGATGGAAGAGTAGACAGTCGTGAGTGGGTTAAGGAATGCGAGGTAATTGTACACTGGGGGAGACAGCATGGCCTTTTTGTATTTGTTAGGATTCTTCTTGGGATCTCTTTGTCTTTGAAGATAAGAATACTCCTTTTATCTGAGCACAAGGAAGGTACCTCTCCGGTGAGGTTTTTATGGCCTGTTTCAGGGAAGAAGGGGGGGTTTGAATAACCTTGCTTCTGCCATCTTCTCAAACCTCTTCAGCTTAAAATATTGAATATGCCAAAGGGTAACATGTCCTGATTTCATAAACACTTTGGTGACCATGGTTTATGAAAAGAAAAGAAAAGAAAATAATTGTTAGTAACAGGTGCTAGATTCATCTGTCAATTTTATTAATATAAAAATATGACAGATCAGAATTTCTGTGGCATATATTTTCATCTAGACATCCCCCTTCCACATACATGGTTATTGAACTAGTGAAAATAGAGCCCATGTGAGAATCATGTATGATTTATTACCAAATTTTTCTATGTTTTTTTCTTAGGCTGTCAATGCCAGGGTAATAATGAAATTTTATAGATCTTAATTTTAAAAAATATTGAGAAGATTTTCAACTCTTAAGAGAAACTTTCATATTTTGTAGGGGGAAACAGTCCGTTACCTCATTTTAATTTAAAAATGTATATTTAGCCCTGACTGGTCTGGCTCAGTTGGTTGGGCGTCATCCTGCAAAGCAAAAGATTGCTGGGTCGAATACCAGTCAGAGTACATGCCTGGGTTATGGGTTCGGTCCCCAGTTGGGGCACATGTAAGAGGCAACCGATGGATATTTGTACCTGACATCAGTGTTTCTCTCTTTCCCTTCCCCTCTCTCTAAAAATATATAAATAAATAAATAAATAAATTTAAAAGTATATTTATATATTTGAATTAGAAAATGTTTTGGGAGACACTATACCAAGAATGTCCACAGTAGGCATCTGTTTCTAGCTTTTGAGATTTGGAGTGGTTTCAATTTTTTTTATAGCTTTTATAGTTTCATTTTTTTTGTAGTGAAATATCTGTCATTAAAAAATAAGTAAGGGAATTTTTTAAAAATTTTAGGTGTGAAAAATTCCTGACTCGACTGCATGTCACTTATGAAGGTACCATAGAAGGAAATGGTCAAGGCATGCTACAGGTAGGTGAATTGTAGCAGCGTGTGTGTTTGGGACTTTTATCAAACTTATGATAGCAAAGGGAATTCAAAAGCTGTTTATTTATTTCCTAAGCTAATTAAATACAGAGAAGCATGATAGCAGAAGGGAGAAAAACACCAAACAGATCATCTTGACAGCTGCGGTAATATTGTTACTTGCCTGTGTACAGTCTCTGTTTCTTACATCAGCCACTTTTTAAAAAAGCCTTTGACAGAAAATCCCAAGATTTGGACAACACCAGGCCTTTTAGTTCAGACATAGATTGTAGATTGACAGTGAATGAAGTTCCCAGAGTATGGTCTTGACAAGCTGTCACTAGACAGTTTTGTTCTTTTCCTTTAAAGGCTCTTGCTCTGCCCTAAATGATGACCAGCTTGAGATGTTTTTCTGCCACCAATGTTGTTTAGGTCTAGGAGGCAGACATCTAAAACTGATTGATAAGAAACTCCTTTCTCCCATATATAATCATTTTAGCCATGTGAACCAACTATGTTTGCTGTCTTTTCCCTGTTGTAGAGCAGATATTTTTTCCATCTCTCAGTCTTTGCTATTAATCTGTGTTACTGCCTTTACTTGAAAAATATTTTTGGAAAAAGGAGTTAACAAGCTCTAAATTGATGTAACACCTAACCTGAACACATGTTTTGCTTTTGCTTCAGAGTGATTTCTTTTTCAAATCACTCATCAGAGAAAATGTTAGTGATTTGTGTTCTTATGTCCTTATCCCATTTATAAGAACATTGTAATATCAGTTTATCTTAAAGAATCTTGTAGATCACCTCATTTACATTGGGAATGGCTGGTATTTTTTTTCTTCAATCCTTATTTGATACATGTACAGGGCAGGACAAAAGTAGGTTTACAGTTCAAATGGCAAATAATACAATAATTAATAAATAATAATATAAGAATAAACTCTGTGTTTCATGTACTCGCAACTGTAAACCTGTGTTTGTCCTACCCTGTAACTGAGTCAGAACCTACATGAAGCAGTTGCCTGAGAATAGACTGATTTGTTCGGATAACAATGTTGTAAAATGACTGGATTAATTTGGATTTGGCTAGTTATATGATACTGTAAGTGCCTAATGATACAAATTCTTTTTAGCATTGCCTTTAATTAGATATATTTGTAATCGAAATCTTCAAAGAAGCAAGCCATGTTTAGTTTTAATTCATCTCTGCTAGTAGTGATTATTGAGATAATTAGGATAACAATATTTGTCTTGTACTTAAAATTGTTTTAAATTTGTATTTAATCAGTACCTTCTATTTAAGACAGTTATTTTGAAATATGGTTAAAATTTGTTTCAAATGAATACCACCTTTCCCCCACATTTTCATCTTGATGACGTTCTTTCCTATGTTAAAGTCTTGGATTAACTGGGGGAGTCTTAATACACTCAAAATCAACAAAGCTACTGCTAGTTAGCACTGCAGGAATGCTGGCTTTCATTACAATACAGTTCAACAGGAACTATTTTACAACATGCAAGGTTGGTATTCTCCATACTTTTCTAGAATATATTATAGATGAAATATGAAACTTCAGAAGATTAAAAGAATACCGTAAAGGCTTCTATTAATTGTTCTCTCTATTCATGCCATGTATCCCTAGGAGATCAGGGAATATTGTATTGCAGTGCCACAAAGCTTCTTGTGTAGCATATGAATTATATTATGCTGAATGGCAACAACAACAGAACCCCTAAGGAGTATTATCATTTCTCTCTTTTCATCAAGTTATAATTCAGAAACTGAGTAATCTGAACAAGTAGCTTTAAAGTGAGTTGGAAAATAACCGGGTAAAAATAAAGAAGCACTCACATGCTGTTTTCATGTACTGGAACTAGTTACTCACCTGTAATAGCTTTTTATTAAGAACTTTTTTAAGTAGTAGAAACTTTAATTTTCTAAAGGACTCCTCCTGCTTTCAGAGGCATATTGAGTTTAATGTATTTATTTCTGGGCATACATTTCAAGTAATAAACGTTGGCCTTTTTTAAAAAAAATGAACAATAGTATGGACGCATGGACATTGAATGTATTTCATTTACCATTGCCAAGTAGTATATAAGTTGGATAAAGCTTGTATTTGTATTTTGACTATTTACCATGTTGCAGTAAAATTAAGTTTAGCTAATCTCAGACCTTCTTTATTTCTTATTTTTATTTGCAATACCATTATACTTAGCCAGTCTCTCAATTTTTAAGTGCTGTCTATTTTATATCGTGTTTTGGGTCTCTCCTTTACTGTCTTTCCAGTCAACCTATTTGAGGACCTAACTGTGCTTGTATAAACTAATCAGTAGTCACCTCAGTAGTCTCTGCTTTTAATTTTATACTTTTCCAGTTTATTCTTTAAACTGTAGCCTGAATTATCTTCCTAAAACACAGGTCCTTTGTTGTTACTTTTTTTTTTTAGAATCTTTCCCAGAACCTTCAAAACTAAGTAAAAGTGTTCTAGACCCCAGACTATCTCATCAAAAACTGTGACTCTCCCCATACTGTGCATTGCTACCAGGCATGAGGAATCTGCTTACCACTCTCCCCAGACAGCTCTTTACATTTGATTTTTCTATGTTCTTGTGCAGCTATTCCCTCAGCCTGAATGCCAGCAAAATCCAGATTTAATGACTTGTCCTCTTTTAACGTACCCTATCCTTCCCATGCTCTAATTTTGTTTAACTGTATTATTTGTTCAATATCGGAGAAATACTAATAAGTTCTTTAATAATTATTCTATCATTCTGCTTCTGTGCCTGACTCCCATCTACACTGTAAATGCTGTCAGACCAGGAACCATGTTTTACTCATCTTTGTATCCCATGGTCCCCAACCCACTACTCACTCAGTATTTGTTGAATTTGTTTTGTATTTGTTATGGCTTAAACAGTTTAAGCCATAAATCATCCAGTCCATAAAGACCTCATTATGTAGTAGGCAACTAATCCTAATCAATGGACTAGTGGTCTAGCTGTAACCAAAATAGTTTTCTACAAAAGCTAAAGAGTTACTCTGTTTTTTAACATGGATTTACTAAACCCAAATATATATAATTCTCTATGGTAACTCATTTCAAGAATTTGTCTAGTTGTAATTTTCAGTATTTTCTAAGTTGTTTTATAGTGAAAAAATACTTTGTCTTCTGTTAATTTGGGTCTTTTCTCAAACTTTTCCATATCAAAAGATTCATATTCTTGTTCTACTCTTCTGTAAAATAGACTTCAGATTGTCATTTAATGTCATAATAGCTTCAGAGAACACAAGTTGTAGGAAATATTTTTTAAATTTAATTTTATTTTAATTGTTCTTCAAGTACAGTTTTCTGTCTTTTACTCCCATCCCAGCTGCCCCCCAGCCCTTCTCACCTCCCTCCCATATCCACTCTCCAATACTTTTTATACATGTGTCCCTTATACTTGTTCCTGTAAACCCTTCTCCTTTTCCCCTGAAATTCCCTTCCTCTCCCATCTGGTCACTGTCACCCTGTTCTCTATTTCAGTGTCTTTGGTTATATTTTTTCTTGTTTGTTTGTTTTGTTCTTTAGGTTCCTGTTAAAGGTGAGATCATATGGTACTTGTCTTTCACCACCTGACTTATTTTTCTTAGCATATTGCTTTCGAATTCCATCCATGCTGTTGCAAGGGGTAGGAGCTCCTTCTTTCTTTCTCTGCATAGAATTCCATTGTGTATGTACCGTAGTTTTTTGATCCATTCATTTATGATGGGCACCTAGGTTGCTTCCAGCACTTGGCTATTGTAAATTGTGCTGCTATGAACACTGGGGAGCATAGGTTCTTTCAGATTAGTGTTTCAGGGTTCTTAGAATATAATCCTAGAAGTATAATTGCTGGGTCAAAAGGCAGATCCATTTTTAGTTTTCTGAGAAAATTCCATACTGTTTTCCATAGTGGTTGTACCAGTCTGCAGTCCCACCAACAGTGCACTAGGGTTCCCTTTGCTCCACAACCTCCAACACTTGTTGTTTGTTGCTTTGTTTATGATGGCCATTCTGACTGGAGTAAAGTGGTATCTCATTGTGGTTTTAATTTGCATCTCTCTGATAGCTAGCGATATTGAGAAGCTTTTCATGTGTCTCTGGATCCTCTATATGTCCTCCTTGGAGAAGTGTCTGTTCAAGTCCTTTGCCCATTTTTTAATTGGGTTGCTTCTCTTCTTAGAGTGGAGTCTTGTAAGTTCTTTGTATATTTAGAGATTAAACCCTTGTCTCAGGTATCACTGGCAAATATGTTTTACTATACAGTTGGTTCTCTTTTTATTTTAATGCTGTTTTCTTTAGCCATTCAGAAGCTTTTTATTTTGATGAGATCCCATTTGTTTATTCTTTCCTGTATGTCCCTTGCTCTAGGGGACATGTCAGTAAAAATGTTGCTGCATGAAATATCTGAGCTTCTCTTGCCTATGTTCTGTTCTAGGACTTTAATGGTGTCACAGCTTATATTTAAGTGTTTTATCCATCTTGAATTTATTTTTGTGTATGGTGTAAGTGGGTGCTCGAGTTTCATTTTTTTGCGTGTAGCTGTCCACTTCTCCCAACACCATTTGTTAAAGAGGCGATTTTTACTCCATTTTATGTTGTGGCCCCCTTTGTCGAATATTAATTGACCGTAGATACTTGATTTTATTTCTGGGCTCTGTTCTGTTCCATTAGTCTATGTGCCTGTATTTATGCCAGTACCGGGCTGTTTTGATTACAGTGTCCTTGTATTACAGTTTGGTATCAGGTATTGTAATCCCTCCTACTTTGTTCTTCTTTCTCAAAATTGCAGCTGCTATTCGGGGTTGTTTATGGTTCCATATAAATTTTTGAAGTGTTTGTTCTATGTCTGTGAAATATGCCATTGGTACTTTAATAGGTATTGCATTGAGTCTATAAATTCCTTGGGTAATATGGACATTTTGATGATGCTAATTCTTCTCATCCATGAACATGCTGTGTTTCCATTTGATTGTGTTTTCCTTGATTTCTTTCTTCAGTGTTGTGTAGTTTTCTGCATACAGGTCTTTTATCTCCTTGGTTAGGTTTATTCCTAGGTATTTTGTTTTTCTTTTTGCTATATCGAATGGGATTTTTTTCTTGATTTCTGCTTCTGATGTTTCATTGTTGGACTAGAAAAATGCCTTTGGTTTCTGGATATTGACTTTGTATCCTGCTGTTTTGCCAAATTTATAGATTAGGTTGAGCAGTTTTTGGGTGGAGTCTATAGGATTTTCCATATACACTATCATATCGTCTGCAAACAGTGACAGTTTTGTTTACTCCTTTCTGATTTTGATGCCTTTTATTTTCTTTTATTGTCTGATTGCTGTGGCTAAAACTTCCAAAACTATATTGAATATAAGTGGTGAAAGTGGACAACCTTGTCTTGTTCCTGATCTTAGTGGAAAAGATTTTAGTTTTTGTACATTGAGTATGATGTTGGCTATAGGTCTCTCATGTATGGCCTTTATTATGTTGAGGAATGCTCCCTCTATTCCCACTTTGCTGAGTGTTTTTATCATAAATGGGTGCTGTACCTTGTCAAATGCTTTTTCCTCATCTATTGACATGATCATGTGATTTTTGTCTTTGCTTTTGTTTATGTAATGTATTACATTCATTGATTTGTGAATATTGTACCATCTTTGCATCCCTAGGATGACTCCTGTTTGGTTATGATATATAATCTTTTTAATGTATTGTTGGATGCAGTTTGCCAATATTTTGTTGAGGATTTTAGCATCCGTGTTCATCAGCGATCTTGGTCTGAAATTTTCTTTCTTTGTTGTGTCCTTATCTGGTTTTGGGATTAGGATGATGCTTGCTTCATAAAAAGAGTTTGGTAGTCTTCCATCCCTTTGTATATTTTGGAATAGTCTGTGAAGCATACGGGTTAGCTTATCCTTAAATGCTCTGTAGAATTGTCCTGTGAAACCACCTGGTCCAGGGCTTTTGTGTGTTGGGAGTATTTTCATTACTACTTCAATTTCACCTACTGTTATTGGCCTTTCAGGCTTTCTGCTTCTTCTTCATTGAATTTGGAAGATTATATTTTTGTAGAAATTTGTCCAATTCCCTTAGGTTTTCAAATTTCTTGGCGTACAGTTCTTCATAGTAATGTCTTACAGTCAGTTGTATTTCTGTGGTGTTAATTGTAATCTCTCCTCTTTCATTTCTGATTGTGTTTATTTGGGTCCTCTCTCTGTTTTTTTTTGATGAGCCTGCTTAAAGGCATGTGGATTTTGTTTATCTTCTCAAAAAACCAGCTCCTGGGTTCATTGATCCTTAGAATTCTGCTTTTATTCTCTATATCATTTAATTCTGCTCTGATCTTGCTTATTTCCTTCATTGTACTTACTCTGGGCTGTCTTTGTTGTTGTTCCTTGAGTTCTTGTAGACATAGGGTTAGGTTGTTTGTCTGAAATGCTTCTGTCTTTTGTAGGTAGGTCTGTATTGCTATGAACTTCCCTCTCAGGACTGCCTTCACTATGTCCCATAAGTTTTGGGTTGTTGTGAGTTCATTTTCATTTGTTTCCAGAAACTTTTTACTTTCTTCCCTAATTTCAGCCTTGACCAATTCATTGTTTAATAGCATGCTATTCAATCTCCATGATTTTGAGTGTTTGGGGTTTTTTCCCTTGGGGTTGGTTTCTAGTTTCTGTCCCTTGTAGTTGGAGAAAATGCTTGGTATGATTTCAATTTTCTTAAATTTGTTGAGTCTTGTTTTGTGTCCTGTCATGTGGTCTGTCTTTGAAAATGTTCCATGTGCATTTGAAAAGAATGTGTATTTAGCTTCTTTGGGACAAAGGGCTATCTATATATATCAGCTAAGTCCATTTCATCTAGGACATTGTTCAATGCCACAATATTTTTGTTGATATTTTGTTTGGAAAATCTGTCCACTTTTGACAGTGGGGTGTTAAAATCCCTACTATAATTGTGTTGCTATCAATATCTTTCTTGAAGTCCTCTAAGATTTTCTTTATGTATTTGGGTGCTCCTATGTTGGGAGCATATGTATTTACAATGTTTATGTCTTCTTGGTGGAGTCTTCCTTTGAGTATTATGAAGTGACCTTCTGGGTCTCTCTTTATGGCCCTTTATTTGAAGTCTATTTTGTCTGATATGACTATTGCTACCCTGGCTTTTTATTCCTGTCCATTTGCTTGGAAAATTTATTTCTAGCCCTTCACTTCAGTCTATGTAGGTCTTTTGTCCTGAGGTGGGTCTCTTGTAGGCAGCATATGTGTGGGTCATGTTTTCTTATCTATTCAGCTATTCTGTGTCTTTTGATTGGAGCATTTAATCCATTTATGTTTAAGGTTGTTATTGATAGATGCTTATTCATTGCCGTTTTTGTACCTGTGCTCCCCTCTGTCTCTCTCTTCCTTCCTTTCCTTAGAGCAGTCCCTTTAGCATCTCTTGCAGAGCTGGATTGGTGGACGTGCATTCTTTTAGAGTTCTTTTGTCTTGGAAGCTCTTTATTTGGCCTTCTATCTTGATAAAGAGCTTTGCTGGGTAAAGAAGTCTAGGTTACAGGCCTCTGGTTCTCAGCACTTGGAATATGTCTTGTCATTCTCTTCTTACTTGTAGGATTTCCATTGAGAAGTCAGCAGCTAACCTTATCGGTGCTCCCTTGTTTGTTACTTCCTTCTTCTCTGTTGCTACCTTTAAGATTCTCTCTGTCTTTGAATTTTGCCAGTTTAATTTTGATGTGTCTTGAAGTCACCTCTTTGGGTTCCTCTTGATTGGGGCTCCCTGTGTTTCCTGGATTTGTGTGACTTTTTATCTTATCAAATTAGGGAAGTATTCTATCATTACTTTTTCAACTAGGTTTTCTATCCCTTGCTCTTCTTCTTCTCCTTCTGGTATCCCTATTATACGGATTTTATTATATTTCATATTGTCTTCCATTTCTGTTAATCTCTCTTCATTCTTTCTGAGCCTCTTTTCCTTTTCTTGATATTTCTGGGTGATTTTTTGTACTTTGTCCTCCAGCTCACTGATCCTATTTTCTGTTTCACCAGTCCTGCTTTTGATTCCTTGTACTGTGTTCTTTAGGAAAGATATTGTTTTCTTCATTTTCTCCTGGCCCTTGTTGATATTTTCTGTTTCCATTTTCATGTTGATATATTTTGAAGTGAGTTTATTGTAGTTTCCCTGTCATTTCTGGTAATTCGCTGTTAGCTCATTAAGCTTCCTGGTAACCATTGCTCTGAACTCAATATCTGATAATTACGTTGCCTCTATTTCACTTAGCATTCTTTCTGAGGCTTCCTCCTTTCCTTTCATTTGGCAATTGTTTCTTTGTCTTCCCACTGTTTGTGAGACTCTTCTTGTTATCCTCAGCTTCTTAAATTGATCTTTTTTGGCTCCCCTGGTTTATGTTGTGAAGTTCTGTGGTAGAATACCTGTGAAATTCAGTGGTGCAGTCTCTTTGATCTCCAGAGCTCACTTGTCTTAGGCTGTCATTTAAGTTGGCCCTGTGTTTGTCTTTAGTTTTTGATTGTTGTTGGGACTTTCTTTGGTGGGTCCTTTCCACCAACTGATTAACTGAGTGTCACTCTGTCCACCACCTCTTGTATTTTGTTATGCTGGTGAGGGCACGTTGTGTTGAAGCTGGTTCTTCCCTGGGAACAAGGTTTTGAGGATTCTCTCTTGCTCTTGTTCAGTTGTTTGTGTTGGGTAATTTTTCCACTATTTAGCTATATTTCCAGGTAAGTCCTTGATTGCAGGTTTTGTAGTTTCCACTCCCTCCTTTATCTTCTTCTGTTGTTATCTGTTGGTGGTTCCTTTGTTGTTGGGTTTCCTCTTCCAGTGGGTATCCTGGTGTTCACCACTTCCACCTACTCTTTTTTGTGATCCTTTGGAGGGGAAGGCAATATTGTTTAAGACAGCAAGAGAGTATTCTGATATTTACAGAGAAGAGATAGAAGATCCTTTGGCTATATATAGTGTTAACCATGATCTTCTATGCAACTAGCTACTTTTGAGAAAGGATGGAAAGAAGATAAGACTCTTGTTGGGGAGGGAAGGGTTGTGAGTTGGATCTAGAAGGCAGCGAGGTTGTAGGAGGTCAGATTCTCGGGTAAGGTGAGAGTAAAGGATAGTAAATAGGTGTAGTGCATGAGAGAATAGAGTTATCCACTACAGTAACAGAGTTCAGGAAACCATGAAGTGGGCTAATATCTGAGAGGGGTGTTGTGTAGTATTTACAATTGTGTAGAACAGCTACTATTTGCAATAATATTAGAGCAACAATCATATGATAATCTATGTGATGTGGATAACAAGAATAGGAAGTATAGGACCTTGTATAGTGTGCTAATGGAACACAAGTGAGGGAATGACGGTAAATTATTAATACAATATGAAAGAGAGAACAGGGGAAACCTGTCAAATGATAGAATATAACCAGCCAAGCAAAGAAGACTATACAGAAAGAAGAGGAATACAAAAATACTATTAAAATAAAAGATGTAAGAATAATGAAAAAAAATGATAACACAAATGTGTAATAACTTGCAGTTTCACTGTAATAGCAAAGTGAAATTTGTCTCATTGTCTCAGCTGTTGGGATGGTCCCTCTTTTGGTACAATTCTGGTCCAACTCAGTTCTAGGTTTTTTGTCTCTCTTGTGTGTATTGAAAAAGAAAAGAAAAAGAAGGAAGGAAGAAGAGATAAAATTGGAAAGAAAGGAAGAAGGAATAAAACAAGAAAGAAGGAGAGAGAGGGAAAAGGAATTGAGATATAAAGAAATAATAAAAATTTAAAAGTAAAAAATTACTTAAATGTATAAAAACCTCTTGCTCATTTCAGACTTGCTACACTGGTTTTTCTGGTCTTGCAGCTGCAGCAGACTCAGGTTGTTCTCCCTTTCAGATCAGCACTCAGTCACCCTCGTACCCTCTCCTCAGAGCTAGCCTGGTTCCCGTCCAGGGGTCTCAGGTATAGAATCCAGGCCTTCCTCAGAGCACACTCTCCCTAGGGCTACCGCTGTGGGCTGGGGCCTTCCGCAGGGTGCACTCTCCCCAGGTTGCAGGCCTGCATGCTTGGCCAGGCTACCTCCAGCCCCACAGTTTGGGCGTGCACCCTTCCCAGTGCTATGGGGTTCCACAGGGCCTCCCACACTCCCTTGGTAGCGCTGCCCAGCTGGGTGGGGGGGAGTCCGGAGCACAGGAGAATTCCCCAAACAGTGTCTCTTTTTTCACTTTTTCTTTTTGAGAAATTCCTCCTACTCAAGCCTACCGCTTAGTACAGTGGCCTGGCCTCTCACACAGACCAATTCTCTGGCGAGATCAGGACTATTGGGGTCAGGGCCCATCTCGGCTGGACTCTCAACTCTGCCCAACTGGTATCCACAGACTCCGTGGGTGCTCACAGTCCCTGTGTGTTTGCCACTTAATCCTTATTCCCCTCTCTGAGACTTTAAGCAACCAGGTCTCTCTTCATGCTGCTGAAACCTTGTTTGGCCAGGAGGGAGCAGTTGTCCCAGCTCTTTCCCACGAGCCCTGTGACAGACCTGGTGAGTGCTGGGCCTGGGGCTGCAGCTCCTCTGGTACCTGTGATGGTCCCTGGGACCTGATTGTCCTGAAGTACTCTCCTTACCCTCTGGTTTTTCAATGCCCGCTACAAATTTTGATCTCCTGTTTTCATATATGCTGGGGTAGTGTTGGCTGTTTGCTCTGTTCCTTTGTAGATCAGCTAGGTTTTTCTCCCGTGTGTAGGGCGGAGTGGAATCTGCTCCCCCCCAACCTCACCACCATCTTCCTACTCAAGAAATCTTATATTTGAAAAATAGTCTGAACAAAATGCCTTTGCCAGTGTGGCTCAGTGATTATAGTGTTATCATGTAACCAAAGGTTTTCAGGTTTAATTCTCTGTCTGGTCACATACCTAGACTGCAGGTTTATCCCCCCTCTGGGTGGGGAAACATGTGATTCCTGGTTTGGACATTTATGGTCCCTGGTCCCTGCATGGATCCCCAGTCTGGGTGTGAGGGAAGGCAACCAATTAGTGCTTCTCTTGCATCCTTGTTTCTCTCTCTCCCTTCCTCTCGCTCTGTGAAAAAGCAAATGAAAACATCCTGAGGTGAGGATTAAAAAATACATACATACATACGTAAAATAATACAAAACTCTATATTGGTTTCTGCCCCAGCTTCTGGCATAGAGCTCCTTCCTAAAACCCAGGTTATTATATAAGTGAGAAGAGCACTAGGAACATCTTTTGTTATAATATTTGGTCTTTGATTTTGATTCCAGAGTTCCTAAATCCCTTGGAATTTTCTTGGTGATGGGCATGTTTTTTGTTCTAATGAGAGGTGATTCTTGGTAGACTCCTGGATAGCTTCAAGATGGGGGCTGGTCACCAGAAAGTCAAAGCCATACTTTGAAGTTTGGAACGTTCTACCCAACCTCCATCCTTTGTGAAAGGAAGAGGAACTGGAGACTGAATTAATGATCAATCGTGCCTACATGCTGTAGGTTTTATAAAAATCCCCAAAATAAGGGGTTCAGAAAGCTTCCAGGTTGGTAAACAGGGAGAGTGACTTCTGGAGGCTCTGTGCCCCTTCTCACATACCTTGCCCTGTGTATCCCTTTGACTGTTTTTCATTTGTATCATTTATTATATCCTTTTTGATAAATCAGCAAGTGTAAGTAAGTGTTACTCATAGTCCTGTGAGCTACTTTGGCAAATCATCAAACTCCAGGAGGAGGTCATGGGAGCCCCTATGAATCAGTCAACTAGAAGTTGGGACTTGCAGTTCGCATCTGAAGTCTGGCAGTCTTGTGGGACTGACTGGCTCCCACAAGACCAAAACCCCTTGGCTTTTGGAATCCAGTGCTAACTACAAGTAGGTAGTAGTGTCAGAACTGAATTGAATTATAGGACACCTAAATGGTATCGCAGAATGGCTTGGTGTGAGAAAATGCACACATTTTGGTGTCAGAAGAATGAGTTTGGTAGTGTTGTGACAATAAAGGAGAGATACAGGAGTGGTTTTCCTACACAGTAATAAGCCTATCTTACATTACTTACTAAATTCTGTTTTTATGTGTTTGATTATGTATATACACAGTTATGTGTGTGTGTAATATAACTCCTCAAACAGAACAGTCGAAGGCAAAGATGGAAACCATTTCTTATATGTTTGCCCATAATTCCTAGCATAGTGTTGGACACTGTGGAGTGCTTAGTAAGTTTAAGGCAAATAAATAATGACGGCAAGTTGAGTTTGCTTTCTATTGAGGATTGTGTAACTCATTATTATTTATTGGAGCTTGGGGACCCCATTTTAGTACTCTATAGAAAGCTTATGTATGGTTTTAAACTAAACTGGAAATATTAATTTAGTTGATTCTTTAGTGTTAAACTAGACTTTGTCTTCATTTTTTTCTTTAGGTATATTTTTAAAATGTAATTTATAATGTTTACATAGTTTGGAGTTTGCAATTGAATTCTAGAAGGACAAAATTTATATCTCTTTATTCTTCCACAGAAGAAAAGGTTACACAGAAAAGGACAATCACTAAACTTTACAGTTTTTTAAGAATAAGTGTTTGATTGCCATATTATATAAGAAAGGTACAGTTACATTAAAGTCTATGAAATACATAAATGGAAATTGAGTAGTGAATGGTGGGGAAATGATCTTGATAAAACCTTTTCAGATAAAACCTTTCTTGATCTGTGGCCCTTGGAGCACAGAAAAGATTTATAAACAAAGGCTGATGTAATTATTGAGTCTTTTGCCTAAAAACTCCATTTTCCAGGTTTATTACAAGGTTTTGGGATCCAAAGAAATATGCAGAGATGTTAACTGCAATGAAATGGAAAGAGTAGTCAACCACAATCTATTCTCCCTGAGAAGATTACTAATTTGGGGATTGATTTATATGAGATAGGAAAGCAAGATTAGAGCTTTAAAGTAGTATACTTCTTTATCATATATGTAGGTATTTTAGATCATCATTTAACATGCTACATTTTTTCAAATAGGTGGATTTTGCAAACCGTTTTGTTGGAGGTGGTGTAACCAGTGCAGGACTTGTACAAGAAGAAATTCGCTTTTTAATCAACCCTGAGTTGATTGTTTCACGGCTCTTTACTGAGGTGCTGGATCACAATGAATGTCTTATCATCACAGGTTAGTTTTGGGAAATCTGGACAATGGGGTAATTTCCCCATCTAAGAATATCTATCATGAAGACTAGAGGCCACCCAAATAAGCTTTGCTTTGCCATGGATATTAGTCCCAATATTGGTATTCACTAATGTATACTTGGTTTTTCGAAATTGTTATATAGTTGACCCTTGAACACCAACCTCTCCCTCCATTCCATGCAGTCAAACATTCATGTGTAATGTTTACTTCCCTAAAACTTAAGTTGTCCCTTGGTGTTGGTTCTAGGACCCCACACATATACCAAAATCCCCTATAAAAATGGTGTAGATCAGTAGATATAGTTGACCCTCTGCATCTGCAGACTACCAAATGGGGATCAAAGACTGTACAGGTTATTTATGGAAAAAATCCATATATAAGTGGCACTATGCAGTTCAAATTTGTGTTTTCCAAGGTCAACTCTAGCTTTATTTTTTTAATCTTGAGGAAGACTTTATCCCCATCATTTTTTTCCTAGACACCATTATCTGAGGAACAAGGGTAAAAACTATTCAAAATCCTTCAGTTTGAATTTTTCTGGTATAATACCCTTAAAAAGAAGAAACTGATAGGACTTTGAGTGTGTATTCTATTATTATTCTTCCATTATATTTCTAAAGTGATTCGTTATACTTTAGTATCAAGGAGAAAATCAAGGGGAATTTGGTTGATTGTTATACTTTAGTATAACAAATGCAAAAACCACAGTTATAGTGTTTGGAGAGAGTAAGTATAATAGTGAGATTTAAAAAAAAAGAAATCAGTAATTTTATGGTTACCTTAATCTCTAATTCTAGGAGAAAAAGTGTGATTATCTTATATCTCTCCTTGATTTAAATTAATAAAAAAAAAAGAGGAATACAGTCAAATTTGTACTTTAAGTCTGTTATTGAGATATTTTTTCCTACAAGTTTTTTTTTTTTTTTTTGGATTGAGATAGCACTGTGTCTCAGCATTTTCTTGTTGAATGTGCTACTAAAATTAATGATTAAGTCATAGCTCTTAAGAAATTCTTAATCAGTCACCTTAGGTAAGGTAAGCCTTTTACTAAAAGAACATTCTCACATAAAAACCATAATTACTCATTATTCAATACATTTTTCTTTCTGCAAAAGAGGATTTGTTATTTCTTTTTTTAATCTATTGCTGCTTTGAAATTAGTGTAGGAGACTAAACATTCCTTCTGAGTTGGAGAATTTGGTTGATTGTTAGTCCCAAAGATGACAATGGGAGAAAAGCCATTCCCTATGAGTGATATCAAATGTATATTCAATGGATTCACCTCCAAAGAGATACATGAGAGAACTAAGATTCTGAGGTCTCATCTTAATACCACATTCTTTGCCTCAGATGCATTTGTAGGCCACCTTCAGGAGAGTATCTAAATTTTATTTTATGTTTTGCTTTCAAGATTCCCTCTTTGTCTTTGTCTTTCAGTGGCTTGATTATGATGTGTTTAGGTATGGATATATTTGACTATCCTGTTTTGAGTTCATTGAGCTTCATGAAAGTTTAGATAAATTAGGTAAATCTTTGGCCATTATTTCTTCAAATATTCTTTTTTAAAAAATATATTTTAATTTTATTTTAATTGTTGTTCATGTACAGTTTTATGTCCTTTACTCCCATCTCAGCCCATCCTCCATCCCTCCCTACCTCCCTCCCATTCCCCCACCCCTAGTTTTTGTCCATGTGTCCTTTATACTTGTTTCTGTAATCCCTTCCCCTTTTCCCCTGAAATTCCCTCCCTGCTCCCTTCTGGTCACTGTCAGCCTGTTCTCTATTTCATTGTCTTTGGTTTTGTCTTGCTTGTTTGTTTTGTTGTTTAGGTACCTGTTAAAGGTGAGATCATATGGCATTTGTCTTTCACCGCCTGGCTTATTTCACTTAGCATAATGCTTTTGAGTTCTATCCATGCCGTTGCAAAGGGTAGGAATTCCTTCTTTCTTTCTTCAAATATTTTTTCTGCTCCTTTCTTTCCTCTCCTTGTGGAACTCCCATTATGCATATGTTGGTACCTTTGATGGTGTCCCATTGGTCTCTGAAGCTCTGCTCATTTATTCGTTGTTGCTGTTCTTTTTTGTTGTTGTTGTTCCTCACACTGGATTACCTAAAGTTCACCAATTCTTCCTCTGCCTGCTCTGATCTGCTTTTGCAGTGAAGTTTTAGTTCAGTTATTGTACATTTTAACTCCAGAATTTTCTGCTTATTTTCAATAATTTCCATCTTTTTGTTGAGAGTCTCTATTTGTGAAGCATTATTCTCATACTTTCATTTAGTTCTGTAAACATATTTTCTTTTATTGTTCTTCAAACATATTTAAATAGTTGATTTTAAGTCTTTGTTTAGTAAGTCCAACAGCTGGAGTCCTTGGAGACAGTTACTATATTGACTAATTTTTTTTCTGAGTATGGTCCTACTTTTTTATTTCTTTGCATGTCTCAATTTTTTGTTGAAAACTGGACATTTTAAATAATGTGGTAACTCTTGAAATCATATTTTTCTCTTTTCCCAGAGTGTGTTTTTGTTGCTGTTTGGTGGTATTTCTTTATTTACTTTTCTAAACTGATTTTGTAAAGTCTGTATTCTTTTTGTTTGTTTGTTTTGGTATCTGATCTTTTTTATTGAGGTATAATTGACAGATAACATTTATATTAGCCATTATATTTTGTTCATGTACAGCATAATGATTTGGTATTTGTATATATTGCGAAAATGATCATCACAATAAGGCTGGCAACATTCATTACCAAATGTAGTTATAAAATTTTTTTTGATGATTATTTATGATCTACTCTCTTAAAAACTTTCAAATATGTTATTACACTATGAATTTGGTCTTAAAATAAAGAACAGAAGAATTTTTTAGCATGGTAATGCATATTAGTATGGAAGAACCTAAGTACCATCCTGAAGAAAAGTTCAGTTAAGTAAATTCTCAGATGCCTTAGGCACAGGTAGGAAAAGCCAAAGAGAAATAGGAAGTAACACCAAGCTTCTGTCCTACAGGACTTATTTTGATGTCGGAGTGGAGAGGGTCCTTTTCCTTTATGAGAATACAGGAGATATGATTGATGGCATCCATTCCTGGGAAGTGACAGCAGAACATGGCAGGTCACCCTGACATTCAGTGGCATGGCAGAGAGGAGAAGGAGCTTGTGCAGAGGCAGCAGCAGGAGGAGGGTTAAAGGAGCGAAGGAGACACACAGATTCCTCACATAAGCACTGGGCTCTTTTTGTCTAGCAGAGGACTGTGTTGGCAGTAGAAATCTAAGAGGGAATATATCTGGGAAGGACATGCCCTAATTTAGTTTTGTAAAAACCAAAGGTCTGTATTTCTGTGTGTGTGTGTGTGTGTGTGTGTGTGTGGCCACTGAACTCTCTGCTTGGTTAGATTTGTGGTCAGCTAATGGTTGGACAAATGTTTCCTTAAGTGCCTAGAACCAATAAGTTTCTCAGTCTTTGCTGAAGGGCTCTTTGTGTTGTTGGTCTCACCCACCAGTCCACCAAGCAGTTGACACTTCCTGCTTGTACTTGACATTCACTTCCTGCATGCACAGAATCCCAAGGTTAGACAAAGAGGACCTTCTCATTTCTTAAGCATGTGGATATCTATGGGCAGGTGTGTGGCCTTCTGTATTTCTGGGGATATTTAGATCTTTTCAAAGCCCATTACGGGCATCTTATTCCTCAGCTTTTTCTTTGAAACTTTTTGTCAGCCTGTTGTTTGCTCCAACTATTATTTACTGCCTCAGCAGCTACAGTGTTAAACAATTGTTTATAATTGTTTTCAACAAACATCACTGGAGATTAGGGTTTTCCTACTGGGCAAGCTCCAATTCAGATCAGATAGAGTCTTGTGAGTAAGTCTTCCAGGAAAGCACCAGACAGGTTATATAATGACATTTCTCTGAGAAGGAGGCTTTGAAGGAGCTTAAGCCCTCTTCTATCACCTCTGGTGCCTACCAGGCTGCTAGTTTTCATTGATTATAGGCTGTTGGTCTTTAAGGCTACCACAGAGCCTGGAAGAGTGGAATAGAATAGGGCAAGTTAAAAACACCACAAAACTCACTCTTTTTACCAAGACTCAGCCAATTTTCTTTAATAAACACTCCTTGGACTGCTTCAAGACTTTAACTCCCACAGTTCAGAAAAAGTTGATTCTCACAATTTTTACCAGTTGTCTTATTGCTGCTATGAAGGAGAGAATTTACTCCATCATTTTTGTTGATATATTCTTATCTTTTTTAAGTACTTGTTGGTAAAAAGACGTTCAAGTTATTTCATATCATTTAGATATCCTATGTTTTTTTATCATGATTTTTTTATTGTATTTTTCCATTACCATTTAGCCCCCTTATACCTATCTCCCCCTCGTAATCACCACTCTGTTGTCTATGTCCATGAGTCCTTTTTCCTTTTTGCTTGATCCCTCCACGCTCTCAACTTTCCTCTCCCCCTGCCATAGCTGTCATCCTGCTTTCTATCTATTAGTCTGTCCCTATTTTGCTTGTTTGTTCAGTTTATTCATTAGGTTCCACATATGAGTGAAGTCATATGGTATTTGTCTTTCTCTGACTGGCTTATTTCACTTAGGATAATGTTCTTCAGGTCCATCCATGCTGTCGCAAAGGGTAAAATTTTCTTCTTTTTACAACTGAGTAGAATTCCATTATGACCCAAAAGCTGGGGACAATCACATTTCATACCGTCAGAGCAGTCTAAAACAGTGTAAGACCAATAATTTATTTGTACAGCAGTGGATTTATGACTGTTTATTTTTTTTTCTGTAATTCCTGGTACTCTCTTCTCCACTTATAACTTCCAACTGCATTCTTTGTATCTGCATATATAATGAACAACAAATAAATATAGTTAAACCAGTATGTGAGCTGAGACAATACTGAGAATAAAAGGTTATTATTACCTTTCCATTTTATTACAATTTGGATCACAACCTCTATCCAGAAGAAATCCTTTACCAAGGTTCCATTCTTAATTTACTGAATAAGCTCAGACAATTAACAGTTGTTATTTTTTGCCTTAACATATCAAAACAGCAGACTCTTGCTTCAGAGAACTGTGAAGGTACAGAATGTGACTGTCTCAGCATTTGGATGTATCAAATAATACTTTAGAAAAAAAAATTTAAATATATTTTATTGATTATGCCATTACAGTTGTCCCATTTCCCCCCCTTCATTCCTCCCTACCCTGCACTCCCCCTCCCTCCC
>PVKM010010112.1:20000-35490 GCA_004027735.1 Carollia perspicillata | reverse complement strand
GGGCTACTTGTGAAAATTAGGTGGTTAGCTTGAGCTCACTCTTGAACAGATAGGAACACAGCATCAGAGCAATTCCACTTTCCATAGGGTCTTGTGGCCTGGAAGACACCTTTAAAAATTAGGTGGACATCACAGGACCACTACTGACTAGAACAGGCCCCTTACATGTCTCAGGTTGAGTGAGAATGCAAGCAGTCACCGAGGAAGGAGGACATCTACCCCTATGACATGCGATTCTCCTTCATTCCTCCATCAGCCATCTCGCTATTCTTACATGACCTGCTTGGTTGAGAGATCAGTTCTAGCCATTGATATCTCAGAAAGAGAGAATCCTTTTAATGAACTTCAGCTGACAATGCCACGCATTCTTGTCCCTTAGCATTTGTGTGTGGGGAGCAGGTGAGAGTGGTTAGAGGTAGGGAGGAGTGAAGAAATTCGAAGACACTAATCTTCAATTACTCATAAGGGATCAACAGAGAAATACTACAACCTATGAATGGGAAGTTTCACATTTTGACATGGCGATTGAGTGTTCTAATGTCTGATTCTGCTTACATGACTTTCCAAAACCTTCTGGAAAAATCACTTCAACTTATGCCTCAGCTTACTCCTCTGTAAGAATGAAGAACGACTGACTCCCAAGGGTGTCAGGAAACTATTGTTGGTACACACTCTTGTAACTGGTACCGAAGGAGTGGGGATTACTCTTAAATGGTTGTAACGGTCACTTCGGCCGAAAGTCAGCCCTGTTTCTAACATTTCTTTTATTTTTCAAACTTCCTCTTTTCGATGTTAATAAAATGTTTGGCAGCTATGTATATCACATACATTTATTTTGGCATGGAACTAACATTTTCTTTTAATTTTAACAACGTACATACTATGGGTAAAGGATATTGAAAGAAATACAATGCGTAAGTAGATTTTCCACCACATTAGAGCTGTCCAATTTCTCATGTTCGAAACTTTTCTGCATGACTAGAGCCAGGAAGAAATACATGCCAGCATAATTATATGAACACTTGAAATTTAAACATATTGAAAAGGAGACGAGAACATGTCCACCCATTTGTTTGGTTTCTTCCCCTCCGTAACGATCTCAAAGATGAGTAATTTCATAGAGTCGGGCTGAAGGCACAAAGCTTTAGCATTCAAAGGAGAGAGGTAAGGGGGAAAGGAGCTTTTTTAAGTACTGTGCAAATCAATACACACAAAAATCTCCGGATGATAGTTTAATTAAAATGTGCACCAGGCAATTCATCCACCTCTCCCCCTTGGTGTACTAGCCTCTAGAATTTGCCTTCTGCTTTCTGATCCCCGATGGTTTTAACTCGAAGGCATTTAAAATATCTTTCAACCGGCACCTTTCCACTTAGCTTACATTCCTTGTTTTTCTTTATAAACAAGAAATTGTACTGGCTTTGTGATGTTTGTTATGCTTGCTGCTTGCTGCTTTTTCATCTCCTGTATGAGCTTTGCCTTGCATGAAAGGCTGTCAAGCAATGAAATTTACCTGAGAGCTAAAGAGAAAAAAAATCTTCCAAGTATATTTGGTTACAAGTTCATAGCCAGCTAAATCACTGGCAATTTTATGCTACTGGTTATTTCAATTTAAATGTTTGCAAAAGTACATATAAAAATACAATAACCACTCCCACAGTCTCCAACGTGAAAAATCTGCTTGGCTGGAATAGCGTACACTGGAAGCTGCTTTACACCACCACGTAGGAATGCTAATGTTATTCAGTTCCTATCACACAGTGTTCTAGGGATACCTTGGCAGCGACAGAAAGCTACTGAACTCTTGGCTCCTTAATGGTTTGACTCCCTTTGTAATTTCTTTGTTCACTGGCCGCCCCGGGTCTTCATAATTGGTTAGAGTCCAAGGTCACAGATCCAATATGGTAGTGGCTGCCACTCTTAGTTGGTTGTTTAGTCTTTACTGGCAGTTTTGGTTCAGTGTCACCATTTTCAGATCCAGAAACTCTTCATTTTATTAGATAATTCGGGGAAGTGCTTTGTGATGTTTTTGTTCAACCTTACCCCTCCACCACCCTATATAGCGGTTTTCTTGTTCTTTTTTAAAATATTAATTGATTGATTAATTAATTTATTTATTAGATTTATTGGGGTGACATTGGTTAATAAATTCAAACCCAGGTTTAAACATCATCTGCATCACACAGTGGGTTTCTATCCAAAAGCCACCCACTAACAAATTCAGCCCAAAGCCAAATCCAATGTCAATTTTTTGAAGATGTCTCAAGATTCCTTAAGTTTTTCATGTTTTTTTTTTAATTACATACAATCATTTGGGTGGATTATAAATATTTTACTTAAGAAAATTTATTTCAAACCTGATATAAGAATCTCAGTTCTTACTGTCTTACTACTTCATTTTTCACAGTATTCATGAACACAACATTAATACGGAAATAGAAGACTTTACATTTTTTTAAAGCAAAGGTCATAACGCTACTATGAAAGTATATAGACAAGAAAGGAAACTAACTATACGACCAAGCTACATCCCTTTATGGTGTTTTTTCCTTTGTGATAGTTAAAGCATTGGAATAAAAGGATCCCGGAGGCAGGGTGGTATGCTGGAAACAGTTCCGGACCAGGGCGCCAGGTCTGTCAACTTCGGGCTTTGCCGTAACGCGCTGCGTGGCCCTGCACGACTCAACTTTTTCCCCTCTCTGCGCCTCGACTTTTTCTTGGAAAGTGAGAGTTTTAGGTTAGATTATTTATAAGGCCTTTTCCCTTTATAGCTTATTTCATTTAAATTATTCCATTTTCACTAGTCAAATGATCAATTAAATATTTTATTATTAGCTGTCCAGAATTGACAGGAATATAATTTCACATTTTAAATTCCTCATTTCCTCTGAATGAACTGTTAGCACTGCTAAACAGTTTTTACTACTCAGAAAAGACCCTTCGGCAGCACCTTGGGACAAAGACACGGAACAGTCTTTCATCCTGTGCGCCTTTTCCCTGCAACCGTGAGGTGCCGGTAGCTCTGTGACCCCACAATGAAGCCGACATCTAGGTCCTGGAGAGCAAACAGACCACAGTTTCCACTCTCAAAGGGCAGGAGGTACATTCTTGTAATAGAGTCAACTTTTCTTGAGCTGGTTTTACAGTTTCTGTAAAGTTGATGGTAAACAACTCTCCTTTCCTGGGCACGGGCTTATCAAAGGAGTGAGAGCAACTGAATTCTGGTTGGTGTGTGTTCCCGGGAGGCATGGGAGAGGTTTATTATAAAATTTAGCTCTACTGTAATGATAATTTCATTGAGTGTATCTGATACTGCATGTAATGCCCCCCTTTAAATAAAGATTGAAGAGTCACAAAATAACATCTTCTCATAAACAGACTCAGCCTGCCATATAATTCCATTTTATTATGCATGCCCAGTTTCCTGAAGAAATTGTAAAATTTTCATGTGTTACTCCAGATATATAGTCAGGACTGGATAGATAACAAGGATGATTCATTCACTGTATTCAAGGGGAAAAGAGCATTGTTTTTGGACAGTTTTCAAACTCACTGAAAAGAACATTTGTTTGGGATTCTAGGCCTCCTCTGTATCGGTCGCACCCAATGAGAAGACTGGAGAAGGAACATGCTTATTTTGAAAAGAATTCTCGATAGACATAAACTCTAAAGTAGCAACATCTCAATGCAAACTATGGATGCAGGAAGGAGACCGTTAGGAAGTAGGAAGGCTTTCCAGTGAGAAACTGACTTTAGAGATCAGAGAGCTTTGAAAGCCAAGCACAACTTCTGAAGGGAGTGTGGTGGGGAGATGGAGAACGGGAGGGGAGGGCTGAGGGCTTGCTAATGAAATTGTGTTTTGAGGTTGGCGATGTGATGGTCCTGCTACCACACAAATGTCCCACTGATAGAAATATTTAAATAGCATAGTTATAGCTACCCAAAAATTCCAACTTTATTCCTCCCTTACTATGTAGTCGGGAATTGAAAAAAAATAACTAGTTCCAAAAATCTCAATGTCTAGAGTCAGTTTAGACAATCTTGACAAATGAGGGGGTTGTTTGGGCAGAGAAATCATCTGATATTATCTCGATACCTGCAATTCAAGGGCTTTTTGTGAAATTGTGCATGTACCTCCAGCCTGGGGTTTTGGGTTCTTTTGCTCTCCTCAGTATGGGGGCCTACCTGGCAAAAAGAGATCCAGGAAAGAGCTTACCCAAACGATCGAGACAAGGCACTGTGCACAGCCTCTACATAAAAGCTAAATAAGATACACTTTTCATAAGACGGCATTTCATTTTTCTCTGATGCTGCCGCCTTTAAAGATGTATAAATCGCTATGAAAGTGACAAGCTAAAAGTGTATGAACGGTCACTGTGGAAGTAAATAACTTTGGAGCAGTGCTCACCCTATAGCAAAAAGGTCCCTGCTCTTCCCAGCCAGGTCAACAACGTGCCGTTAGGAAGGTTGTTTTTGTTTGGTTGCTGACCTTCCAGGGAGCAGAATGCCAAGGAATTTTACAGAGAGAAAAAAGTCATGATGTAACTCCAACCTCCGACAAGATGTTTAACCTTCCTAACTATGGAAAGTTAGTGGGGTGTCTACTGAAGTCCAGACTTTTATGGCATAAAAAGCTTACCCCTTTTTATCATCCTATCTCAACTTGGAAGAAAAAAGATGTTCTTTGTTACTTTGCCTACTGCTCCATTTTTTTATGAATAACTTTGTGCTTTAAATGAATGTAAAACTTTTTTTTACTCCAATTGGAAATTTTTAATTATGGATTGACATCTTGCTTTCTAGAGCTTTCTGCCTGTAGACACTCCTGTGTAGACGCTCCTGTATGACCATATATGGTGGCGCTCTCTTCAGAGTCCCCTCTGCATAACAGTAGTCAGTGTGGACCTGCCCCTAAGTCCCTACGCCCCTCCCTGTGCCCTTTATCACCAGGGCCTCTTCACTTTCTGCACCAGCTCATCTGCTCCCAGGGCCTTGAATAACATCTGTACCCTCAGACCTACCTTTCCTTCCCCTTGTGCGGTCCCACAACGTTTCCTGTTATTCTGACCTCTTCCCCTACAGGGCTCGTCTCTATTTTATGCTATCTATTGTGAAAACAAGATCATCTTCCCAGAGAAACCATCAGGCCCCACTCAAATCTGCTGTCATTGTGGAAAGAATCCTCAAGCCCGGGCTCCCCAAGGCACAGAGCCCAGAGTGGCTGCAGCTTCTTTTTCTACTCCCACCCCATGCCGAACTAGTCGCCAGGTCCTGCCACGCCTTTTAACAGGAGAGACACAATCGGCTCCTTTTTCTTCGATATTCAGGTTCTGTTTCAGTCACCCGCAGTCTGCTGTGACTAGTCTTTCTCGCACGCTTCTAATCAATTCAAAATACAATGGTTAAAATCATTTTCATCTCTCTTGCTTTGACTGGATTTGTTTTTCAGTTCACAGGCCTAGAATCATAAAATAATAGAATTTTAAAGATGGGAGGACCTTAAAAATCACTCAGCCCCTATTCTTTTGGAGATGAGGGAATCGGCACTAAATTACCCAAGATCATACAGACTATGCTGGAATCAGACCCAGGCTGCCGACGACCCGGTCGGTTCCCTTAACACCACCACGTTGCAGCCTTTGTGTGAAGACCGAACCTTCCTCCTCGCCAGTCCCCCCATAACCCTGGGGACTGGGGGGTCTGTCTCTCTCACTACACCTCGCACACTTGAAACTTATTTTTTCTCTCGTCGGGGAGAGTTGGTTTCTGCCCAGACTGCTCTGCTCAATTTCCCCACGTTCATGGCCTCTCATACTATTTCTATCTAACTATTAAAACACTTCCTTCCTCTGATTCAGAATGGACTTCAAATCTAATCTCCTCCAAAGATTGGCATGCTAGTTAGTGTACCCTCTCACCTCAGTACTCAGCTTTCATGTGCATTTTCTTCCCCAGCCTTTTCTCTAGCTTATTTGAGTTCAGTTCAACAAGAAGTTATGTGGACCTACTAAGTGCTCAGCATTGTGCTTCTGTGCAATCCCCCTGTTCTGAAAAGGCAGAAAAGACAAAAAAAAAAAAAAGGCCAGTCCAGAAATTACTTCATACCATAAACTAGTTTGGAAACATAGCCCAAAACGAGGGCTCTCATTCATAAAACACAATCTCATTTTATTCTACTGTGTTTTCTAGTAAACTCATTTTCTCTATGAATCCATTTTGGTCTACATGTACATATTTCTAAGAGGCTATGGAAGAATTTCTTGGAAGCTCTGGCAGTGGAAACTCTCATTATTTTTTCTTTGTTAATGATTTACTAGTATTATTGGGAAAATCATGTCATCTTCATGAACTGCAAATTTTCTCAAGGAATTTTACCTGTATTTGTCCCCCCTCAGAACAGAAAGAATTCATTATAACACACTGCAAGGGCTGCCCACAATTGCTTAATAAAATTGTGTCATTAGAGGTACTATTTAAAATTAGTGAACTACTGCCTCAGGCTGGAAATATTTTTATTGTATAAAGATTTTCTTTTGTAATGGAATTTGACTTATTCATCATACCTAAAATTCTGAATTCACTTCCTCGCCAACCTGATGGTGAATTGGCGGGCATTATTTATTTAGGGTGTGAGATAAACAGACTTTCCTTCTGAGACCAAATGATTGGCAATCCTTTAATTAATCTAGTAGAAGATGAATTGAGACCACGGGATAGGAGTTCCTGCTGGTACTCTACAAACATGGCACTCTTACATCATAGCTCGTGCCCAGATCCCTAGGGACACAGCATCCTGGAAATGTTACCCTAAATGAGAGCCAGAGACGACTGGCTACTACGGTGGAGCCAAGGTATGGGTTTGATTTACCTGCAGAGTTTTGGAACTGGGGCATTTTTTTAGTGCATGGGTTATGGCCCCATTTCCAGAAAAAATCTAGCTGAGTCTAATGTAAACCTAGCAAATCTTTCAAATGAAATAATCTTGAGGGAGGCAAGTTGTCATTTTCTGACATATTATTTAGGGCTCAGCTCCGGTTTCATTCTTCTTCTTTCCCCACTTCAACCTCCTGCTCATTCTCCATAAGCGCCATTTTCTAATTAAGGAAAATGAAATTTGTAACGTGTCGAAGGGGAGACGTGACTTCCCCTGTGAGTCAATCTCGCTCCTCCCTGAACACCATTAAAAAATAGAATCCAAGGGTGGTTGTTTTTTTAATTGGCATCACTTTGTCTTTAGTGCAAAACACATGGCAATAATTTAGTGAACTTCAGTGTTTCTCTTGTGGCAAATTGATAGCATAATTTTATTATGAGTGGAACAATCACTTCTGGGAGCAGGAGAGATTCTCTCAGAACTACACATAACTCGGTTGACTAAATGTAATACTTGGAGAAGGTAATGAAAACAGAGCTGAGGCTCAGCAAGGACTAGAAGATTTCAGCTTCTTGCTCCTGTCAAAAGGCTGCTCAATAAATCATACCCGAAGCTTATTTAATGTCAGAAGCCAGTAAGCTGACAAAGTGCATTGGGTGCTCACCTCAGAAAAGGCCCAGAGAGTCATGGGATCTCTGGTCCCTGGACCCGGTGGGGTCATATAATCCGGCTATGGATTTTAATAAGTAACCTATTATGTTCCCTTTGGTGCTAATTATTTTACACTTCACTTGTTTCCTGTTTACTGACATGGCTTTAGTAATTTCATTATGAAAAAATTACGGCGACAGTTAATCCGTACGACTTTTACTATGCTATTCTGCAGGGAATTTCTACTTTTTTCTTTCCCATTCTTCCTCTGGACCAGCCCCTTACACCCAACACAAACACAAAAGCACCAACTTCACGGGAACATCCCAGGATAACAGGAAACCTGCACGTTTAGCAAAGCAAAGGGCTACACTGAGTGAGCTGCACAGATCTAAGACTATCGGGACTTAGTAACTCACAGCTGAGAAGGTATCTGAAATGTACCTGATCGAACTCTTGGCTTACACCCTAGGTAACACGGGAAACAAAACCTGCTGGGACCAAATTCCACGGTGCTACTTTGTACACTCTTTTGTGAAGAGGAAATTTTGCTCATGGGCATTCAAAACTACCCAGGCAACATTTCAACTGTATTTACAGCAAAGCAGTAAGAATCAGACCCACAAAAACCAACCAAACAAACAAAAAAAAACCCCGCTTTGCCCTTTTCCCGTTTCATTGTGTAAAATATTTATATTCAATGCATTACTTATAGTCCATACAATATTCTCATCATCACACTACTGGAATCAGAGTCCCCTCTTTTGAAAAGGATCGTTTTTTGATTTTTAGAGCACCATGTGTGGAGACAGAAAAAGCTGTCATGTGTTTCGTCATTTTTAAGGGAAATGATACCCAAGATCTAGGTTTCAAATAGATGACAGTTAATCTTGAAAGTAACAAAATGTCACTATCAGACAGGTGAAAGTATGCAAATATGTGTGACCGTCTCTGTGGAGACCTATCGATCAATGATGAAGAAAGGAGCTGCCGGGCACTCATTGTGTGACGCACGCTTAGTAAAGCCCAGCCCGGCCCTTCCTCAAGAATTGACCTGCAACCTTGAAGTCAGGACCATTAACGACACTTTTCACTTGTTGGGCTTTGAGGTAGATTTGAATCCAGACCTTTGGGGATTAATCCACTGTCCCTACCACTCCTTCAGTAATTACTGCTAAAGTTTTTGCTTATCTAAAGGCTTTAAGGAAGTTTGGAACTCGAGAGGTCGACATTAAACAGCCTGAAGTCCCTCAGCTTGCAGGGACTTATCTAAAAGATAAGCTGTATCTAAAGACAGACGGGAAATCTCATATCTTTCAATGTTTACCTTGCAAGGGGAAAAGAGAAAGAACTTTGCATGTGTTGCAAACTGAGTGCAGAATTAACTATTTGGGATGAGGGCAGGGAGTTAGTTGCAAATCTGTATGAAACGCTCAGCCAGCAATAATGATTCTGACTCAGGCACGAAAAAATAAGTTTTTCGTATTTTTAAGTACTTTTAAGTATGATGAAACAATAAAGCAGGAAAAAGATGTAAAGAAAGCAAAATTTAAAAAACATCAAATAAGTATGTGTTTTTCTACTCGAGTTTCTAATAATTTTACAGATAGGAAAATGGTTTTCCTCATTTCTACAATAGAGGAAAGAGCTCTGAGTGTCATGAATTGGACAGAATGTCTGAGATAAGCACCAGGAGGTGCCACCTAGCCCACGCCGGCTCTCTAATGCTCAAAAAACCCAACACAATGAAAACAACAGCAACGACAACAAAACACGTCCTTAAGATCAAGAGGTTAATAGGGCCTACATTTACTCATTACCAGAGCAGATTCTCAATTAGGTAACTTTGGAAAGCGGCTCTCCGGTGAATGACTGCATGAATGAATGAGTGAGCCGAATGGGGACCTGGTCTAAAGACTATTCATAAAGTCCTTATTTCCCCGAGAGTACATTTTTGGAATAAATTTAAAACCACTCTACACTGTGGGTAAAGGAAGATGTGAAGAAAAATAATTTGCTGGAAAAGGCACCGCTGTGGACAAAAGGACTGAGAATTAAGAACCAAGTTGTAGCCACCAAGACTCTTATTTTTGAGAGTAAAAATTGTAGAGAAAGTAAACAACACGGTATTGGTATATTCCGACCATTTTGTCTGCCTTTTAATAGCTTCTAACTTAAAGGCTCTGTTTAAACTTTATATTTATAAGCCCCTTTACATTTTCTGTGTTCTAGAAATAAGTGAAGGAGTAACTTGAAAATTCCCTTTTAAAAAGTGTTTTTTAAAAATGCAGCTTGACTCATCTGTGACTGAATCTGTTGCTACAGGATAGTTTTGTAATATTTTTAATGACTAGTCTTCACTTTTTTCCTATTTAAAAATAAGTGAATCGCAAGTCAATAACACCCTCCTTGAAAATCATGCAACCCATCTGCAACATAGACTTTTATTTCTGTGTTACTTTGAGACACCATGTAGATCATGCCAATTGAGATGGATAAAGGACTTATTTGAGCGAACCTTGTCTCTCTTCCAAATGCTGGTCTAATGAAGTACAGGGTAGGTACAGGCTGGTGCCTGACGCAGGGCGCGTCTGTGCAGCTCATTGTCTTTATCAATCAAAGACAGGCTCATTCTAAAACTCTTCGAATATCAAAAACAGTCTACATTGTGGGCCAAATTTCTCTCCATATGTAGAGACTTTTGAGAACGGCTAACTTTCAGCATGAGAAAGGTTACCTTCCAAAAAATTCTCATTTAAATATTTTCTTTAAGGGGCATTTTTTGGAGCTGTTTCAGGAACTTCTTGCATTCCTTTTTTGTTGTTGTTGTTCGGAGTTTTCTCTGTAGCACTGGACTTTCCTCTAAACGAGGAACTTTTTTTTCTCCCCTTATTGGCATTCCAACCCAGCAAAGAAATATGCATCCTGAGATAATACTGCCAGCTTGCTATGAAACCCATATTTCATTCTTTCTCTGCAGAGCTAAAGGGAAAAGCACAAAGGAGCCGGTATAATTGAATGTAAAGGATTGCAGCGAACCTCCCCTTTGAGTTCCCTTGCTGGCATCCCCTTACTTGGTTTCCCCCTCTACTCCTTTTGTTTGGCACAGCTGCTTGCCCAAATTTGGACTGAATCTCAATTTCTCGAAGTGGTACTCACATCTCGACAGGATAGAAGGTGTCCAGAAATGCTGATGTGATGTGGCCATGGATTGGAGGCACAGCTGCCCAGGGACAGCAAATGTCTCCAATTAGCAGACCAGTGTGGGAAGTCCACAAATCTGGTGCAGAAAGTGACATGGGGGGATGTGGTAACGCTCCCTCTTTTTCAAAATTGCTATGTCATAAGTCGATGCCCTGCTCCCCCTGAATTACCTGCGCTGTGGACAGAGCAAAATGAAACCCATTTACATTTCAGGGCAATCCCTCTGGTTAAACATGAGTCGTGTGTCTTTGTCTTTTCACGTCTTTTAGTTCTCTTCCCACCTCCCTTTGGTTTTCCTCTCGGAAATAATTGCAGGTCCCCAAGAAATGACCGTGTGACTATGGAGACAGAGTGACTGGAGCCTGCGTAGAGATGTTAAGAGACTGGAGACCCTACTGGTGACACAAACTCAGTCTTTTCACCCCGTGAATGACTGACGGTTGGAGAGGAAATGCTCTGCTTCAGTAAAAGACTTCATGGGGATCACTGGCACCGTACCCCTTGGCGTCTGCCTCCTTCCGTGGTCACTGATTTTTCTGGCATTGAAAACCATTGGAAAAAGAAGCATTTCACCGCAAGTTCACCAAACTGGAGTTCAAAAGCATGCATTTTTGTATTCATTCCCTTAGCACTGACAGCTTCAGCATACTCAAGGCTGACAATGAATCCAGCACCTGGCAAATGTGACTTGAGATTCGAATGGATTTTTATTCAGAAACATAGATGTTCCTTGGAAATAGTCACCAAAGACGGCAGCTCTCTGTTTAATAAATGGCCACAGTGGAAATCGTTGAGTAGAGAGGGTATTTGGTCCAGCAGGCTTGTTCCCTTTAGGTTTATCTCACCCCACCTCCCTGGTTTATCACTCTCTCCCTCAATCCTTTCTCTCTTGAGATAAAGTGTCCGGCTGTCTCTGTACCTCATTTAGATTTTGTGCACCACAGGCCAATTATTCCATATGTTTACTACAAAATTATTTTACTCCATTCCCAGCTTACTCTCAATGTCATGATATTACAACGTATTTCCTGGTGCCTGCTCTCTGTGCAATGGAAGGACAATATACACACCTCTGAAAATGGGTTTTCTGTGCTGTGACGAAGTGCCACCTATTTCCCATTTACCCAGCTTCCTACTAATTAGGCTTCAGATTGGGCTTGGGGATCCGCCGACAGGGGGCCTGACGTTGACGCTGCCTCCAATCCCACCTGAGAACACTAGTACCGCCCCTCAGGTGTGAGCAGTACACATCTACCCGGACTGATGGACTCCCGAGAACACTCTGCTCCTGCCCATATCTGAATCGGGACTGGGAAGTGCTTTCTACCAACCTTTGATTTTCAGAGCACTTTTAACCCTATAACATGTTTTCACACACAAACTCTTTTGTCTCCACACTGTTCCATTTCCCAAATAAGAAAAGCAGTCACCTGGGTAGTTAATGAGCCTTCCTAAAGGGAGAGGAAGAAGTTGCCAGAGAGAGAGCTGTTTCCCCAGATAACGCTTCTGGAACAGTTCTTTAGTCCTAACGGAACGAGTTCCTCTACATTCTAGGAACATTCCTCAATGTGGCCAAACTGAAACAGGCAAAACAAAACCGACCCTTTCCAGGAGGAAGTTCTACAAAGTGGAGGTCCGGTTATTGAGAGCTATTCAACCTAGAAAGGTTGTTGTAAGACGCTGATGAAAACATGGGGCAAACAGGACGCAGACATTTAATACCTTCGGTTCGAGAGGCTGTACAAGGACATTCAATCTATTACCCCAAGGAAGCCTCTGAACTACCTTCAACTGGAAAGTTCTTTGAAATTTAAGTCCCATGCATTTTTATTTGGGGCCTTGGAGACAGCCTTTTATCAAGAAAGTAAGTTCTTTATTCCAAATAGACCTGTGTTCTGTCAGTAAGTCACCCTGCAGAGTGTGCCTGTTGGCATAGAGATAGGATATAATTACTGCCGTGACCTGAGTTTCGGAAAGTACAGCATTTCTTCTTTTTAAAATTAACCTGGAAATAGAAACTTAAAAAATTAAATTGTAATTCAGATATAGCTTTGAGGAAAGTTACATGAGAACATGAAAATAGCATGATTTTTCTCATAGTACTTTTATTTTTTAATTCATTTCATTAGTGAATATTTATTTTATGTCTGTTTGTGGTGAAGCACCATACCAGGTGTTGTAAAAAATTCAATGATAACACAAACATAAACTCTACCCTCAAGGAGCTTGTGTAATAGGGTCTAGAAACTAAATATAAATATATCCTCAAAATACTATTAATTTAAGGGATTCCAATTGTTAGAGTTAAGACTCTGCCATATTTTAATGATGGTTGTTGTCAAAGATGTATAAATGCATCCCAACAAATTATTCAAAGAACTTTCTCTTTAAAATTTTTTTTTTAATCTTTTGTCAGTGAATGCTTGTAAGCATGCCTCCTGAGGAAAACATCAGGGCATTTACACCTAAAACTTTCTTTCAAGACATCTGCCCTTCAGAGACACTAGAAACCCTAATCTCACCGCCCTGGCATCAAAGAACTACAAAAGAAAAAGATCATTGGAGAAACTACAAAAGTCTATCTTTGTTTAACACAGAAACCATGCACTGTACGTTGTCTGTAGAATTTTATTTGTCTTGAATATATGTCTAGTTGCCCCTGGAAGAAATCTCCATTCTAGTTTTTAAGCTACTTAATGACTTCTTAATTGATATCATTGTAGGAAATCATCTTATTTCTCCCATTTTTACAATTATTTATTTGTAACTATTTTAACAATGATAGTATCTATTGCATACGCCAGCACTATGCTGAACACTTAGCTTGCGGCATTTCTTGCAGTCTTACAGATATATAAGATACATATGACTACTGTCCCTATTTTACAGATGAGGAAACTAAGGCTTAAAGGGGTTATGGATTTGCTGAAGGTGAAACATCTGACAAATGGTGGAACCAGGATTTTAACACCACAGGATCTGGTTCAAGAGTCTCAGTGCTTGCCTACCATGCTATATTACCCTTCAAGCTTTAATTAAGCCTCAACCAAATTATACCAGGTTCACTTCTCCATTGTGAAGAGGTTATTCAGACTGAAGATGCATATTCATTTCTCTGCTTTTCTTTTCTCCTAATGCACACACTTTGCCTGTTTTACAGCTAATTTGACCTTCCATGAGCTAGCCAGCATAGAAAGCCAGTCCCAACACATGTGATTAGCTCTAGCAGTTAAATGCACACACCGCAGATCTGGATATCATTTTTTTTAGTCTTAATTAGATGATGGATTGTTTATGGACTTCTGAGAGCTACCTGTATGAAAAAATGACTTAGTTCCATAAAAAACTCTGCTCTTTTCTTGAAATCACATTTTGATTTGGTGTAGGATCACTTTTATGCATACTCCTTACTGTAAATACATGGGAAAAACCTATTAAGATTGTTTCTAACATTGGCTGCTAAGATAAAACAACCTTTAATTCACTTAATTATCTCCTAAACTTCCTTTTTGCTTATTTGTTCTGAAATTACTGACGGACCTTAACAGCTCTATTTTTATTGCTTATTGCTCGCGTCAAGTGCATGGAGCCATGTTCTATCACTCATTACCATAGAGCTTATTTTCCAGTGCTACTTAACTACCCTGACCTTGCTCGGCCTTTCTGTTTTAAGAGGAAAGTGAGAAGCAGAACCGGAACAGTAAGTCTGCCATGATTTTCTGATCTGTATGTCTCTGTACTGTTCTAATTCTTTGCGTACATGCTTCACAGCACACAAGCCTAAGTCTTGGCCTCCATCAGACAAGTGGGTATTATTTCCTAGCAGAGGTGACTGCATGAGAGTGAGGGACAGCTGTCTGATCCCTGTGTGTCTTTGCTGAGAGCTCTCAGGGTCTGGAGAAACAGGTTATAGTCCACTCTGCTCATGTCTCTTAGTCACCACTTGGCACTTAAAAACAGTGGTTATGAAGCCTTTGGAAATTAGATTGGATAGCTTCCTCTGTTTCGAAGTCGACTTCAGCAAGGCTTCGGACAGTTTCAAAATGTGCTAAAGTAGCTGGTATTCTCTCTTAAATTTCTTTTTGAAACCCCCAGAAATTCAGTACCTATATGGAATTCCTGGTAGTCTTTTAGGGATATTTACTGTACCGTCCTCATGAGCCACACCTTATTATTAAAGTTACGGTAGCCATTAACTAGGAATTGGACCTCAGGGCATGATTAGAAGGTGTTTCAGAAGGAAGTGTGAAAATCAGGAAGAGGGAATTATTTAGCAGAGATGTTGGTGTCAACGTTTATGCCACATTGTGGCAAGTATCCCAGGCAATAGACTGTCACGTCCTGACCCTTGGCACTCTGTGGCAAATATGGCTCAAATAATAGCGAAACAAGAAATCTAAAGTATCACACCGACAGAACCCCTCGCACATACCTAGGGGCTCAGTGGAATTCAGAAAATACAGGTGCTTTTTCCCAGGTTTCAGCCAGGTGTCTAATCGTGAGAAACGCTCATCTTTAGACACAGGACTTTAGCCTCCTCACTTTTCTAGTGTAATGACTATATCAAAAAATACAGGAAATGAGTGATATAGAACAGCACTTTCAAAAAAAGCACGATCAAATGTCAAGGTCAAATATCAATGTGAAAATATTTCATTTCTTCCCCAAATCCCCCCTACAACCTCTCTCAACTTGCCCTAAATTTACAAAAATTATGATTCTCAAGCAACATTAACTTCGTCAAGGACCAATGGATATAGA
>PVKM010010112.1:0-17500 GCA_004027735.1 Carollia perspicillata | reverse complement strand
AGCCATAGGTTTCAGTATTTCTTAAGTCTTACTTTTCAACACAATTCACCAACATTTGTAACGAACCATCCTCCTGTCACCAAACCACCTTCCTCTCCATTCTGAAATCCAGGTCTGTTATTTTTGAATCATGTGTGTACTTGGAGGTACAGTACTGGTGTGTACACTGCTACAAAACATGCCTATTAAGTAGGCCCCTGCTCTATAATCACTGGTCTTCTTAAACAGAAAAGTAAACTTTTTTCCCAGCATGTCAAAGTCATTCATAAACGAGGAAGCCTTTAGTAATAAATAGTTCCCATCAATATTGTGAGAGTGTAACATTACGGACAACGAAGTGTTCCATTCAGACATTCTAATCGTGCCAGTGTTTGAGAGAGGATGTTTTTCAATCATCTGAGATTTTATTCTTCAGGTATTTCATCTTCTATAATAGCGTACATTATCCAAAATGTGCACAATTACTTATTAGCAAACCCAAATGCCATTAAGTTAAACAAAATTCCCTCTATAGCAAAAGGGGTTAACTAGATTTGTATTAATATAGAAGCCAGGCTTTTAATATTCTGCAAATGTTAACAAAGAAAGATGATAATGTTGAGTTAATATGGGTTAAGCATAAAATGAAAATAAATTTTTCTGATTGTGAGGTGTTGACACTTTTTTGGCTAGGGCCTCCAGCCCGTTCCTAAAAGCTGTGTAATTACAGAAGGCTTTTCCCCTCCTTCCCCCTCCTGCTTCGAGCCTACCCACATTAGTAATGACCCCTTCACTGCTTCAAAAACCACTAATGGTCTTCGGCGCGGGCAAGAAAAATGAACAGGATAAATTGGAATCCACAGTCAGTAATTTGCATCCTATGAGGCTGCTCTGGCCACTCACACTCACGCCTGGCCATCAATCGTGGCCTGTCAGGTGCTGTACTCCGCCACTATGACAAATACTCCTCCTCACACTCTGATTCGTCCAAACAATGTAATTGTCCTCTATTCTCCTTTTGGTAATGGAGATAATGAATGACTGCACAAACAAGTAGGATTGCTCATCACAGACGCTGGGGTGGCTTCAAACTGGAAAAGGCCGAGAGGACAAATTCTAATTGACTGAAAACACACATGGAGCGAAAACGACACCTCCACAACCCACAAAAAAGTCCCCAGATCCTTCTTGTCCTGGCTCTTCCGGCCACACTCGAGAGAGGAGGACCCTTTGACTTTTTGTCCTTCAAAGATTTCGAAAGCCTAGATTTATAGGTTATTTGCCCAACGGAAGTAAATTCTGCAAATAACAAAAATGAAAATCAGGGCTCATCACAGGAGTGTAGAGCTCAGTCTTGCTAATGTCATCTCATGTGCTGTTTATGTCTTGTTTTTTGTGTGTTTGGTCTTTCTCACTGTTGTGACGCACTGGTGCAAGACAGTTCTGATGCAATGTGGGTTGTGGGGCATCTGTGTGTGTGTGTGTGTGTGTGTAGGAGAGAGAGAGAAGCAGAGACACACATGCACACACAGAGGGTTTAGATGAAATAAAGGTTTAGGATGTTAAGAAGTAGAAGAGTAGAAAGGAGACGCTACTGGAGAGTTAATTCATTTGAGTATGACTACAAATTCTGACTGACTAACAAAAATTCTTTCCAGTGTTTCATTAGAAATGTAGTCAAATGACCACAAAATTACATGTACATTGCATTTTATCTTGGGAATCCCTGAGCTGCATTTTTACTATGAAAGCAGTTGCGAATTTTACCCACAATCATTAAAAAAATTGGGACCTTACCAAAATTCACCTTGCACAGATGGCTTTTTTTTAATTAATAGGGAAGACCATAATAACTTTACCTTATTTAAATAACAGTCTGTGGATTCTGAACATTCGTGATGGCTATGCCCCTTTTGTACATGAAGTGGACTGTTTATCAGAAAGTGCTCTGGCAGACAGCCACTCTCCTTCTAAAATTAAAAAAGGGATGGAAAACAATCAGCTTTCAGAGGAGCTGGAACTGTGGCAATGTTTTGGATTAATTTACAAATATATGTATATTTTTAAGGCCAAGCTGTGGGACTAGAGGATTTCTACTGCATGGTCTATCATATGCATTTTTCTACTTTATTAGAACAGACATCATATTGAAATAATAAACACGGGAAGCCTCCACTTCTCCTTTGATGTATATTACTCAATGTCTGACTGGCTCAAATTTAAAATAAACTTTGGTGTGTTTGCACTTGAAAACTGGAAGTAGACCACAAGCAATAATTTGTTGTCAGTTTCCATATTCTTGGACTAAAGCTATAGTTTAGTCTAGTCACTGTTGGGGGCCAACCCACTCTGGTCCAGTGGCCCAGAGGTGGCTCAACTTACTCGTAAGAACACACAGTGTAACATAATAGTGATGATGATGACTCCCTTCGTCAAGAAAGAACCAGTACAGGTCAAGGCTATTCATTACCCTACATAACTCTAAGGCCACTGTTGAATAGAAAAAGTGATTCACAAGGATCCTCTTACTTTGAATAACTGACAACTGTTCAAAAAGTTGATGAGACATGACTCAGTACAGATAGAAAATATTTTTTAACTGCCTTTTCAAAGACTCATCTGAAAGTAGGTATTATTTTTATGTAAGATGCTGACTGTGTGGAAGGAGGGCAAAATGAGTAAAGGGAATAAAGCTTATGGTGAGAGATGCAAACTAGGTTTTTGGTGGTGAGCATGCTATACTATGTAAAGATATGAAATTATAATGTTGTACACCTGACACTTATATAACATTATTAACAGTGTTACTTCAATTAAAATGACTGTAGGCCTTCTTCTTTATCTCCACCCCACCCAATTTTGGGATTAACTTGGTGTATCAAGCACATAGAATTAGATCTACAATATCCTTAGACAGCATCAGTGCAACCGTCGACGGGTGAAACCACTAATAATAATCTTCTTTTGTGATTAGCTCCTTCCTCTACAAAGATGTCCAAACTGATTTATCATAAACTGACTTATCATAAACTTGACTTTATGTTGAAAGGACTGATTTGTCATAAACTTTACTGTATGTTGAAAGAACTTATACTGACATTTTAAATTACTTCAAGTGATACCTTTGATCATTTCATGAATTAGAAGTACAAATTAAAATTTAAAAGGTAGTATTTGGAAGGATAAAAAATTAGAAACACCCTAAGGTCTTCCAGCTGGTCACAGTGAAATAAAATATGAGGTGCTCGTGAGGAGGTGTCCCCATGTGTTGTTAAGTGAAATAAAGCCAGTTGTCGAACTATATGTATTACCAATTCACAACATAGACATAAAGAAACAAATAACATTTACCATACACATCTCTATGACCATACTGCAAGAAAGATACCTAGAGAAAATGCACACTGAGTAATGGTTCACGTTGTGTAGATCCTGGGGGAGAGACTTCTGCTTTTTGTTTCTGTGCTCGTGTGTCTACGTGTGTATAGCTTTAAGTAATTCTTTTAACATCTAATATCAGTTTTAGTTATTGTAATTATAACTACAATTTATACACTCCATTTTTTTAAAAATAATACTTTAACTTTTTTGTGCAATGAGATATTCTCTTTCACTGGACATTTTTGAAAGCAGAACACCCGCCCTGCCTCTTAAGTTACTTTCTTACCCTATGAGTTTGACTTACTTATTGGTCTATAAACTTAACTAGATAAGCTTTTTGAAAAAAACATTGTGCAATTTGTCAAATTAATTCTATACATTAATATAGAAGTGATTAATACAATCATTAAGACCAATGATTAAGTAAGTTGTTGGGCAGGATCTTCGTCTGAGTGAATATTTGGAAACTGAGTATTATGAGTGCCTTTCCTTTTTCTTCACTCCCCTCCAACATACCATATATTTTATACAGTTAATCCGGGTGGCCTTGGTTTTGATGATGCCACTTGTGTACAAAACCCTCTAAGTAGTTTCCCTAAGATGGACAATACGACCACATTGGGCAAAAATCACATACTGCTTTAGGACCATGCTTACTGAATTGGGTTATAAGGATAAGCGCTGAGGACCCTGAATATATAGCACATCTTTCTGCAATGCCAAATGTAGTCAATGGTCATGGATTTAACATCTTTTTCTTATGTAAATAGAATTCCTTTGCTATGGCTAGAATGTATGCCACAAAGGAAATCTAAAGAAGGGATTAGCCAAAGAACGTGTATGCCCAACCGATGGACAGACGGCAGTGCAGTGATGGCCAGAGGGAAGGGAAGCGGGGGGCTGGGTGGAGGTGGGCAAGGGGGTCAAAACGGGGACATCTGTAATAGTGTCGATAATAAAAAATAAGGAAAAAAGAAAAGGAATAAGACATTTTAAACACATCATATCATCATAGTTGGAGTTAATCTCCTTTTTACTAAATTCCTATAGCGATTTCCTTCGCACTTACAGTTCTTAGCCTTTCACAGTCATGTCTTATTTACATGTCTTGTCTTTATTAAGTGCAGCTTCCTGAAGGCAAAACCTTAGGTTACTTAAACTTTTGTATTTCTCTCCTACTCTGTCTCAGTGTCTCCAAGTATTTGTAGAAGGGATGGGAAAACATATGCATAAATTATCATTTAAGCTTTGTCAGTAATTCTGTCAACTTTAACAAGAACAAGGCCCTGTAATAGTAAAATTAAGAGATTAACAAAGCTATACATGGGTTATAAAATATCTATAGAGACTATAACAATAAAGTTTGTGATGGTTAATTCTGAATCTTGCTAACTCTCAGACACACACACACACACACACACACACACACACACACTCTCTTTCTTTCTCTCTCTCTCAAGCTGTCTGAGCTTCTAATCATTCCTTGACATATAGTAAAAACCCTTTGCTCTTCCACTGCCAAACTAACTTCCTGTTTAGGCCTGAAGTACTTCTATATGAACTAAGAGGCATCTCTTGCTTTGTGTTAGTATTTGTAACTCTATGCATTTTCTGAGGGTCTTATCCTTATCTGTAGCTCTTGGGCTCAGAACCACAAAATATTAGAGTCAAAAGGTCTTTACACAGAACCCTGAGCCCTAATTGATGTAGATGAGGAAACCAAGATACACAAAGGTTAAGTAACATACACCACAGTCATAGAAATTGGCAGTGGTGAGCCCTGACTGCTCTGGCTCTGTTGGTTGGGCATCGACCTGCAAAACAGAAGGTAGCCAATTGGATTCCCAGTGAGGGCACATGCCTGGGTTGAGGGTATGATCCCCAGTTGGGGTGCATTCGAGAGGCAACCAACTGATGTTTCTCTCTCGCATCAACGTTTCTCTCCTTCTCTTTCTCCCTCCTTTACCCTCTCTCTAAAAATAAATAAAATTACATCTTTAAAAATAAAATTGGCAGTGGTGAGAGTCCAGACAACCCACTCTAACATAAAGTTTCTCACTAAGTAGTATGTCCCTTTTCTTTTGGTAATAGTGCCCTGATTCTGCTTTCAGGGTATACTCAGGGCTGGCCAAAGGACCGAGGCTTAGCCAATCAATGGAAGTAATCATTACGGCTGCACTGAAACTGGAACCCAAGTCAGGTTAATGAAAGTCAGTAGATTGTCAGTCCAAGGGGTGACAGAGTCGGAACTTGGGCCTGGAATTTGCTGGTGGCTACTACTGCCACCTGACAGAGAACGATGCCCAAGCAAACAAAAGCAGAGCCAACAGACATAAAAAATAGATCCCTGATGTCACTTCTGCACTTGGATTCAGCTTTACCTAAAATCAGTTACGTGAGCCAGTAAATTAGTCTGATTCAGCTTTACCTAAAATCAGTTACGTGAGCCAGTAAATGAGTCCTAATACACATGGCACAATTTAGATGATCTGGAATTTTCTCAGTGTATTCCCTTTCCCCTTCCAGCTAAAAATGATTGCTTTTTGTTCAAAAGAAAAAAGGGGGGGAGAAGGAGGAGGTAAAAGGGGAACAAAATGAACCATTTTGCTCTTTTAATCTATATCTACAGACTCTGATCAAACATGGTAAAAACCTTGAGAATTTGGGATTAAAAACGTTTATCACAGTTGCGATCTCAAGAGAATAAAAAAACACCTAACTTGGAAGATAGAAGCTCAAGCACGCAATATATATGGGGCTGTGAAGATTTTATATCTAAATTAGAAAAGCAAAATATAAGGTAGAGTTTTTAATAGTGTTTCTTAAAATGACCATACAGAGAGTAAATTTCACTATGTTTCTTGAGTAAAGTTAAAACTCTTAAGGGAGATGATTATTAGTTAACTAACTAAAATACCTGAGAAACACACTTAGACTCAAAAACCTTACAGAAACCAAAGGCTGTGACAATGCAAAATGACATAGACATTGTTGCAATCATCTGAACAATTTCGGTTATTTGATTTCAGTACAATTCCCAAGTGCTGATGGAGAGTATATATCAAATGTTGTGTGACCACCACATTCCCTTCCATCTCCACGCTTCTGGCGTGGCCGTCACGGCCAGTCCAAACGCTGGATCCAGCGGGAAATCCTCCCCCGCCGGAAGCCGTTGCTCCAACCCTACTCGAAAATTCTACAGCACATCCCGTCCTCCTCTCCCGTGTTTCATTCACGGCACGAAGTCTTTTCTGTACGTATGTGCACGTGTGCTCTCACCCTCACTGGACTGCAAGTCATCTGAGGACAACATTGAGCTCGAACTTTGAACACTGTACAGCACTTCACACGGTGTTACGTAATAGGTGCTCAGTAACATTTGCTTGTGGACGCATTATTTCTGAAATGAAATAATGGTCTTCTCTTAGAAAGGACTGATGGTGCCATGTGTGTGAGGAACAAACACCCAGATGAAAATGGAAACATTCAGGCAGTCATTTCACTGTTTTACCGACACAGTATTTGGATACGTGGGAACATCGACTGGATTCTTCACTTTCCATCCAGATGTTTGGTGTCATAAAAACCCAGATTTCAGATTCAAATTAGTTCGTTGTTTTTTTTTTAAATGCCAGATTTATATTTGAGAGAAAGAAATTGTGGCTATTTCAGGAAATTCATTTCCATTTGTGTTCACATGAAAGTAAAGAGATTGAATTATAATAATCACATCTTTTGAAATTCAGAGATGGTTTGAGGGAAGGGTGGGGTGAGGGGAAGTGGGGGGATGGAGACAACTGTACTTAAACAACAATAAAAAAAAGAATAGAAAGAAACTAAAAAAAAGAAATAATACTATCTGCATTCAAATTTTTTTAAAAAGCCAGATCCTAAGAGAGTAGCACATTTGGTCATATAATAGTTGATATTTACAGCCACAGTAGGAAGGTCCCATTAAAAAGAGTAAGGAGAAACCCATACTCTCTGTGGATAAGCTAAAGGAATACTGAATGTGCCTGATGGATTACTGTACAGAGGTTTTAAGAACATTTATTAAATTTATTATTATCAAGATATAGATAAAACAGAAAAATGGAGAAGGAATTTTTATGAAACCAAAGTTAATGACTAAAAGGAAAAACTAAATGTCTTAGGACTAAGAGAAACACCTTTTGCATAGATAGATAGACAGATAGATAGATATACACATACATATACATATATATATATTCTAAAGATAGAGAGGAAGTTTATATGGGCAGGAGTGATGAACTTAAGTGATGATCGGATACCATCAACACTCATTCTGCTTCTAAACTTCCAAAAGGATGAAAAATATATTAGAAAACCACATTACAAAACACTTACAGAAAGGAGTCAGAATTTTTAGCACAATGAACAGATAATAGTCCTCCCAGTGTTTTAGGTACCCATGGTCAATCACAATCCAAAAATTATTAAATGGAAAATTCCAGGAATAAAAAATTCGTAAGTCGAAATTGCACATCATTCTGAATGTCTCACTTCATCCTACCACGTAGGCACGGTATCAGCCGACACATCACAGGAAGCAGGGTGAGTACGTACAGGTATTCTGAGAGAGACCACATTGCATAACTTTCACTACAGCATATTGTTTTAACTGTTCTATTTTATTATTAGTTATTATTGTTATCCTCTTACTGTGTGTAATTTATAAAATAAACTTGATTATATATATATAATTATATATAATATATATAATATATATAATATATTATATATATATAATTTTCATATATATATATATGAACAAACCTAGTACATATAGGGTTTGGTACTGTCGGCAGTTTCAGCATCGGCTGGGGGTCTTGGAACACGTCCCCTGTAGATACGGAGAACTAGTATAATTACTGTTATTTATTAGCCTAACAACCGAGGCTTTGATGCTGAGCGAACTCTCAGTTTGAAAATAATAAAAATACGTTCCTAAGGCTAGAGAAAGATAATTTTTATTTAACATTTGTTGGGACACTCCCATGAGCTGCTTGGCCACGCGTGTTATGCCGCTTACGTGGCGAACGGGTAATCTTACCAAATGAGCCAAAGGCCACAAATGAGGCCTTGACTCATTTAACAACCATTTCACATTTCTATGCTATGACCAAATTAATAGTTTATGGGGCCACTCAGTTCTACAGCCAGACCACTTTTCCAAAAAATTGGATTTTGTGCTTATTTATTTTATGGATCATTTGTTAAAATAAATTTCAAAACAGGCTTAAGCTATTTAGATTTTTCAGTGAACTGCAAAAGGAAAACTCACAGGCTCAGAGTTTTGGAACTAGAAAGGATATCAGAGGTCACCTAATTCAAACTTTCTCACGTGGTGTCTAACAAAACTGAGGCCATCGGCGATGAAGTGCCTTGCTCAAACTTAGTTGGCTTCCTCCTGTTCAAAGATAACTCTGATTTTCCCAGCAAGAAGAAATTTTCACACATAGAATGTCAAAGAACACTTCTTATGGAACATTTTATTTCTACCTCGAAATTAGAGATACCAATAGCTAGATTACATCCTGTAAAAGTTACTAAACATGAATATCCCACATGTTCTTACGTCACCCTATATTTTCCCCTTTTGCCACATTGCATTGCAAATACAGTGCGTATTTGTCTGTCTCTCTGCTTGGATTCTAGGATCTTTGAGAGCAGCGACTGGCTATCCATGTTTTATTTCCAGGGTTTAGTTCACCACATGGCATGCAAGAGGTATCAATAAATGTATGTTGAATTAACCAAGTTTGGGGATACGGATAAGTGAATTCTTTACATCCTAAAAATACTAGTTTGAAATGAAAGAAAGGGAGGTCTGTTGAGGTGAAAGCTAGACAGCAGATGAGAAGGGAGACTTAAGGAGCAGACACTTAAGAAGGCAGGTAATACCAACCTCTTTCCCACAGCAAGTATGAAACAGTGAAAATCAGCTGTTATTTAAAACAAGAGTAAAACTTTATACGTGTACAAGGCTAAGTAGGAATTGGCAAATTCAGATGGTGACGCTAAGAAGCTGTGGAAAAGAAATGAGTGCATGAGACTTTTTATTAACATGTCTCCTTGTTAAAAAGACTAAAAGGCTGCTCCAAAACAAGGATCTGAAGTCTGTGGTAGAGAGTTATATAATGTCTAGACAACTAAGATACTTGTATCTAATCTTATAACAAACAATAATCCTACTTAACAGGTTCAGACACAGTGTCATATGAGACTGAACTAAAAGGAAATGAGGGTTAGCAACTAGTCCATTACAATATTTCTTTAACAACATGAAAAAACACAAAAATGTATTAAGTGAGTTCATAAGCAATAATAAATAATTCCAGTATGTGTAGTCCAGTTTTATTTCTGTGAACTATGCTATAAATAATTTTGCCTGATTTACTTTAAGAATGCACTAAAAGTCCATTCGACAAGAAATAGCTTAGATTTAAAGAGGAAGGGGTTGTTTAAAGAAATCGAAGGGTTTTTTTTTTTTTCCAAAAAGGTTATTATCTCTAGTGTAAGCAATGGAAATCTTAGGGCCATTATCTTCTTTACTCATCTCAGTACGGGATAAGAGCAAGGGGTTAATGATAAGTTAAAAAGTTATAAAAATAAGAAGGAAGTAGCTGTAAACTAATGACTTCTTGTGATGGACAGTAGTGGTTAAAAAGAGAACCTTGATAGTGACTGACCATTTCTTAAACCACATTATGTAGTTTTAATCAGGGTAGCTATTCTGAAACAGAGCTCCTTCATAAGAGTCAATTCTTTTATTTTATAGAGCACCAACAGAAAAACACTAACACATCAGGGACTTGGTTGAGAGGTTAGGAACTGGCTTCTTTTTCTAATATATATAGGGCTTTTTTTGCACATAAGTGAGCCTGGGATACAACTGTATACTTAGATGTACACTCTAAAAAGGGAGGGCATGCGGAAAAACTCGACTTTTTTCCTGTTTTAGTCCCATATTCTTAAAATGTTTTTGGATTTACCTGAGTTTTTAAAGTATGAGAAAGATTATTATCAGTTTGTCCAAAAATATGAAAAAGTAAGACAAAGATATTACCCAAGCATTTATTACCTCAGTCATACCCTGTAGTAGTAAATAAAGCATTCAACTGATACCATAAGGGAAAAAAAAAAAACCTCTTAACTGGGCCATCAGAAAAGGTCAGTTAGCAGTATTTATTTTGGAATTCCCCACAGTTTTATCTTATCAATTTGTTTTTCCTTCCCTTTTTTAGAGCAGGCTGTTCAGTGAAAGTTAACTAAATCAAGATGGAGACAGAATGAGGTGCCGCCATGACATTTATCTGTCTTTGTGCACACAGTGGCCTTGTTACTTATTTTACCCCTGCTTTAGAATGCAAAAATACTTTAAATACAGAGTGTTTCTAAATGGATGAAAAATCACTTCGTGAGTTTCCAGTTCTATTAAGAGCAAATCACCTCATCAATAAGGAGAACACCTACAAAATGTTTTCTTGACATTCCTGTGGATAGATATGTTTTGTCTGGTAATTAAGTATATAAGATCATAAACTAATCCATGCCATAACCTAATAGAATGAAAATAATATATATGTACATAAAAATATATATTTATGACTCTGCTTATTGACTAAATATTCACTCATTAAAGATGAAAGTTACTAAATATTGAAATAGCAAATTATTGGATAACACTTAACCTTTACCACTACAAGTAAATGCTATCGTGAGTTAATCCAAGTAAATTATCAGTAGAAATGTATGGACCAAAAGAAAATACAAACACAAAAATTAAAGGTTTTCATGGCAAAATAACAAAGATATATGCTAAAATATGTTTATAGCTATCTAAGATATTAGTATGAGGCTATTTTCCTCCTAATTTGAATAGCAAATCAGAAAATATTAATAAAAGACTCCTCTTAGCTTGGGTAGCCAAGTTGACCTCAGTAGAAAGTGTTCTGATAACCTCTCTACTATGTTTGTATCTGCTTATCAATTGGATAAAAGAGAAACAATGAGAAACATATCGGAAATCTGACTGAAATTACTGCAACGGTCACATATTTTTCAATCCATTAAGTGGTAAGATTTTATAGAAAGCAAGAGTTACCTCTAACTTCTGATATTAGAAACAGGTAGTATATCTTTACATCCTTACAAATAATTCTACTTTTGTACAAAAATTTTTCTTACAAGGATTTAAGAAGCCCTGAAAAAGGTGTCTCCACAAAAATGGGAATTTAAAGTGCCAAACCTTAATGTAGCAGAGGTCAACTGATCCGAGCCAGCAGGGCCAGCTCTTGTTCTCAGCTGAGCTCTGTTAGCTGAGCATCCACTCTGACGGTTGGGGAATGTGAAATAGTTTGCACATCACATGTGGCTTTTCTACGATGGGCAGAAACCTCTGACATTTCTGATACCAGCCTGGTATGTGGAATCTTCGGTGGGTAAGTTTGACCCTTGTTCCACCATAATACAAGCAGCATCGACATTTTCTAACAAGGTGAGTTGAGTTGACCAGATGACTACAGAGATTGCTAAGGTTTTCATCTGTTTATAGTCTGAAGGTAGCTTCACTACTCATGTGTAACTAACTGAATCATATGCATTATTTAACTATTTAAATAATTTAAATACTGTTATTTGAGTAATTAAAAATATACCCTCATGCAACATAAGCTGAGTGGGTTTAGTTCTCTAAAAAGTTAGCAAAACACGAGGATTGCCACATGGCAAGCAATAAGCCACAAATGGCCTTTAGATTCTAGCAGAAAATCATTAAGTAAATCCAAGGTATTATTCATACATATATAAATACATATACAGTACCATGAAAGTATTGGCTGTGCTTTATGTAAATAAGGACATTTTCTTCCAAAAGGTAAGAGAGAGCAGTTTTCAGCAAGAGGTAAATGGCAAGAACCGAAAAATATCTCAAAGAGATGAAAAGTGTGTATAAAAATCACCATCCAACTCATGAGTGTGATTCCCCATAAGAGACTGTGACTTGGATTTGATCTTGATATGGGAGGAAACTAGACTGACAAGCTCTCCTTTGGACGGTCTCAGCCGACAGTCAGCATCCGTTCAAGGTCGAGTGTGACCTGGCAGACACCAAAGGAAAGACTGTTTCGACTCAGGTATTTGCGCATGGACAACAGTGAGGTGATTGCTGAGGGGAGGGAGGTATAAGGGGACTAAATAGTCATGGAAAAAGTACAATAAAGGTTAAATTAAAAAATAAAGTTTCCATACAGTGTATAGTACAAGGAGGAAATTCATGAAGAAATGTATGAGACATCTACTTAATAAGGTCTTCCTCTTTTTTTCTACCCTAACCAGACAATTTGAAATCATGTGGGGATATACTTTTACAAGGAATAAATAAACTTATGGGCATTTTTATCACAGTGATATCTGTTCAATGTACAAACGCTGATGAACAGCTGCCAGGTCCTGGCCTGATACTTTCTGAGCCAGGGGTCTGGAGCAATGGACGAAGGGTGCCAATGAGATCGTATTTTGCCATTTGACTGGTTATACTCTCTTTTTTCTTCCTTAAGCTTCTAAACACATTCTCCCTTTTCATTTTAAGTGACTGGGATGCTGTAGATGTGATAGAACCTAGAAGCACCCTCTGGAGACATTACTTTCTTTAACTTCTTGGACATTCGGGAATATAAGTTATAGTAAGTATAACTATTCTAAATTGAATTACTAAAGGGGGTTGCTCTTTGCTAAAGTGAGTTCTGTCACAAGATAAATGATGTTCTCACAAAGCAATTAATACCCCCAGTGGACTAATGCTCTTGTGATTTTTTTAATGAACAAATTTAGCTGTTTACAAGAAATGTCAAATGAAACATTCTGATGGAGTTATTAATAAGCACTTGAATATTCACTTCTGTGTTTTGTTCACTGCTATATGCTCAGCTCCTAGAAAAGTGCTTGGTGGGGCAGTATAAGCTCAATAAATACTCGGAAAATGAATAAATGAATGAATATTTTTCAATGCTTGACCTGAGACGGAAGCACGGAGTCTCTCACTGCAAGTGCACAAGGGAAGCAGGAGAAATGTCAGCGTTCAGGCTTCCACCTTCTGACGTCAGTCATCAGAGCCACCTAGTCGGGCGGAGGGTAATGGCACGGGGGTGGGAACTTTCTCCGTGTTACCGATTTAAAAGCATACCCTCCATTGCTTTATTTACACTATTGAAAATCTAAATCGTTTTTTTCCCCCACAAGGAATTATCTATTTTTAGGCTTATACTAAGATAGAGGGGAGAAACCTGTAGGAAACCCCACAGAACTTACAACAATAGTTTAGGCAGAAGTATATGACTGTCACACCAAGGCAGGAACACTTTCCGTGATTTCATCACCTAGTGGATAAACATTTGAATTTAAAGTGTAGATACATTTTGGAAACACTCAGCTGACTCAGGAAACACATGTGCTCTGGTGCCATCGGGTCACACTTCAGGTGGAGCCCTGGGACATTTTTTGGAAAATAATGGTAGAAATAGGTTGGAAGGAGAGAGATACAGCACATAAATCCATTAGCAATTGCATTTATAGCTCTTTCCATCTGTCCCTTTCAAAGCACTTTTCTAATATTAGCTGCTAAAGTTCTAAGTGCACATGGCTCAGACCCGCTGTCCCATCTCACTCGATAAAGGTAAAGGACCAAATGCAGGAAGCAGCAGGGACTTACCGCTTGTTTGCGATGCAGGCAGAATCAAAGGCAAGAAAGGCCAACTTACAGAGAACAATAATGCCATGATGTTGGCCAAATTTGGTGAATTTGTCTCCAGTTGCATCAAAACCATGCAATACACTAAGGTACTTGTTTTAATTCTACCCAAGCAGAATGATTTTTTAGTTTAACTAAACTCATATCTCTTTGTCTCCCCAGAACGTGACATTACAGTGTCTGTTCAGGGCCTAGACAAGTAAATGGCCTACATCATTTAACAGGATTGTCAGAAGAAATTAACAGCCATAATTTTAGGATGAGTATGACTGTCCCAAGTAGTTCCACCATCAGGTCAGTTATTTAAAATGCATAGGTGCCTCCTACCAAAACATAAGCTCCTTGAGGGCAGGGAACTTGAAAGAAGCCATTAGAAACTTTTCCCTGAATAAATACCATCTCTACCCAGGTTACACTTGCATTTGTACAAGAGCTAGAAATCTGGAAGCTTCTAGTGGCTAATGTCTACGACACACTGTGATAATGACTAAGAGACTAGTTATTCAAGTGAGAAAAAGGTTTGGCAAGTTTAAGGAGAAAGGAGCTCACAGTATTCATGCAGTAATTTTTTTTTAAAAGCAACCTATAAAGAAATTCACGAGGGGAAAAAGAAACTAAAAAATTTTGAGACAAAACTCATCTATACAAATTAGAATAATATATGCACAAATCTCTGGAGAAACTCTATTATATCACAATTAATGCAGAGGCTGCAATCAAGCCAGGCTAATTTCAGTAGATTCCAAGTTTTGAGCAGTTCCTAGACTACCCGAGTGGGAATTTGGCCAGGATGCTGAGGTTAATAATTCATTCTGAGAGAGGCTAATTCTTTGGGAAGCAGCCCACTCTGCAGGAGGAAACATTTGGCCCATGTGAGCAAATTTGCTCTTCAAGATCCCCCTCTATTAGCTCCACAAGACACTTTTGGCAGGGGCTCAGTTTACTTTTTCAGACATATAGAAATATTTATCATGTTTTCAAGAACTACACAGTGATGTCAGAGAAATGGTTCAAGCACCTATGTTGACTGTTTGGATTCATGAAGAATAATTTTTACGCCGACTCTGAATTACCATGACGTGAGTGTAGGGCCATCAGAAGAGTCCTGTGGCGAGATGGACGAGTCTGAGCTCTGGAGTCAGACCGTCCTGGCTCGTCACAGCTTCATGGACTACCGACCGAGGCTTTGCAGGAGCTAATGAATCCCCCTGGGACTAAAGTTCTTCACTCATAAAATAGGAAAATTAATAGTGCCTACCTCATGGGAGTCTTATGAGATTTAAATGCCATTAATTAATTGAACAGTTACTGAGTGCGGGGAACTATTACAGGCTCTGGGAATAAAGCAGTACACAGATGAAACAAATCTCTGACCTCATGAAGCTTATACTTGGATAGGGGATATAGGAAATAGACCAAAAGATATATAATCTGTGTGGAGGGAACAAGTTTTATGAAGAAAGACTTCCTGAGGGTCACCTCTATACTGAGACAGACAGTGTGAGTGGGGATGCTGTTGGTGAACCCACATGCTACCTGACACATAATAATTAAGCACGTAACACATAGCAGCTATTTATTTATTCACTGAAAGTAATATAATCTCAATTCAAAAACTTTCACTGCTTCCATTTCTTTGCCACTTAGTTGGAGCTTTCCACATCAATCCTGATACCCGAACACCGCTGATTCCTAACTGATGCCTTAACGCATTCTAAATGCTTGTGGATGTCATCCGTGTTTCCAAATACAAATGTTTTCTGTGATATGTGGTTACTAAGCATCTTATTTGTCTGTTAATGGGTCTGAAAAGTAATGGGTTCTTTAAAGCAAGGGTCCCCAACCTCTGAGCCACAGACTGGTCCCAGTCCGGGCCTGTCAGAAACCAGCTACAAAGCGGGAGGTGAGCTTGAATGTAATCCGCTGGAATCCTCCTGAAACCACCCCCACCCCACCCTGGCCCGTGGAAAGTGTCTTCCATGAAACCAGGCCATGGTGCCAAAGGGTTTGGGACCACTGCTTTAAAGGCATTTCGGTTAAATAAGGTGAGAGGCCATGCAAACAGAATCTCTCTGGGGTGTATGCAGAGGGGAGATGTGTTAGTAGAGTATCCTTTATGTTTTCCCTGGGAACACAGAATGTGGTTGTGATTTCACACTGAGCCTTTTTGGGAGAAAACCTTTCACTGATCTTCCTGCCTCTAAAACTGATTACAATTCAGCCCCAGCAGTCACCAGCAGCACCCAAACACACAATAAACCACACGAACCCTTCACACCCTTCCCAAAACTGCCATGGCCCCGTGTCACTAATAACACAGATTCCAACCAGTATTCAAAGGCCTTTCACAATCTGGCCCTGACCTATCTTTCCAAACCTGAGGCCACACTCATTGATTTGAAAGAGAGAGAGAGAGAGAGAACATCGATCAGTTGCCTCCTAGACATGCCCTGACCCAGGATCAAACCCTCAACGTTTCTGGTGTACAGGACAATGCTCCGACCAACCGAGCCACCTGGCCAGGGCAGGTTTCCTCCCGTTTTTATATGCATGGAAACATATGTTTCCCAGCCCCTCTGTAACTCTCTTCCCCATGAACTAGGCAATGCTATGTGACTAGTTCTAGACAAATGACTATTATAAAGGGGGCTTGTGCCATTTGGGGGCTGAAGAATTCCCTTGTGATCTGAACTCCCCAGGTCCTGTCTTGCTGCCACCATTCCAGGGGTACTTGTTGAGACAGAGGTGCCAAAAGATGGAAGCGGCTTTCCATGCTGAACTTACATATGGAGGGCAGCTGCCTCAGAGAGTAGCGTGAACTCATCATCAACTCTGTGTGCCCAAGAAATAAATTCTTATCACATGAAGCGACTGAGATTTTTGTACTATTTGTCGAAGTGGCATAACATAGCCAATTCTGATTGATATACCATTCTTCAAGAACTTCTTTGATCGTGACTTTGAAGTGATTCTTTCTCTCTTTTCCTAAAAAATCATATGGAAGAGAATTTTTTTCGATACTGATAAATAATTGCTTTGTGGGAAGAACCAGCTCTATTGCAAAGGATCTTTGATAGCTGGGGGTTGGGAAATGGGGGTTGAAATAAATCTCCCAGGCTTGGTGTCTAGTGGCAGCCAAGTTTCTTGTCAAAGCCGGCAGCTACTCAGCGTAATAAAGGGCCGACAAGCTGTGTTGAGAGCTGCCTAGGAGAAGAGATGGAGCGGTAAGTAAGGTTAAGAGGAAATACTTGGGGATGAGATGGGTATAAAGGGAATTTTTCAAGTGACATGTGTGCTGCGTGATATGACACCTCCCCAGGTCACTACAAATCTTCAATAAAACTAGAGAATTCAAAAACTCCATATATG